>JARJLU010011660.1:0-41120 GCA_030272975.1 Sparidentex hasta
TACTATATATTATAATATAATGTTTAGCAATTTGAATAAAAGATGTAGCTCTTTTCCTATTCATGTACAAATCCTGTATAGTTATCCAGGTATCCAGACCGCTCTGGCGATAACCCTGATTGATTGACATCAGTCTATCACTGACAGTTTCATGGGGTGACATATTGTGTATGTGATCACAGCAAAATGGTGTTCAAACTTGTAGTTTGAGTGGGGTGACTGAAATGAAAATCTACCTTGAGCACAGTCACTCTTTTTAAAAATCAATTTCTATGCAAGAGATGTCAGTTTGTAATCGTCCCCTTCCTGCACAACAACCTAATGGAGATGTGGCTGCCTGGATTGCCGATGCTCTTGCACCAACTCAGACACCCTGCTGCCATTTTTGTTTTCAAACAGCGTTTGAAACTGTGGACGTGTAAAAGGATAAAATAGGTGGTGAAGCAATGGCATTGAGTGCAGTAAAAATACAGAGGGTAAGTGTATCCAAAGTGCCTTTCTCCTCTCTTGCATTTGTTTTGCAAGCAACAGTGAAGTGCTGGCAGATTATAACAACTGGTGTCATCGTCATGATTTTGTTTTATAAAACCTGCCAGTCCTCAGTGTGCTGTGTACTGAGCTTCACGATTCTCTGCAAAAAAAAAAATATATATATATTTTAGGTGACTGTCAGCAGAAGTTTACTTTTATGGAGGCAGCTGTATATTGTTCTTTTGTGCTGTTTAACTTCACTTCCCAGTGAAACTCAAGGAGCCATGTAATAATTCTTAACTTCGGAACAGCCTGTCTTCTGCAGCAAGAATTGTTCAAACTGATTACTAAAGGCAAGACAGAGAGATGACAACACCCTGGTTAGCCACATCTTCTGACATGTCTGTAGTGTATTGATCAGTGTTTGTGAGGAGGTCCATGCATCCATTAACACAGCCTCGGTGCACTTTGAGTCATCATTCTTGTCATCATTAGAGAAAAACCATTGATTTGGTTAGATGAAAGGAACTTGCCAAGAAATGGATAGACACCATCCTCTCTGAGAATCAAAGGCCAAGGACTTAGGAAATAGCCTATAGAGACACGCTGTGTTCTCTCAGTGGCGCATTCATTCATCTGCAATGCGTTGCATGTAGCACCATCACTTGCTCTCAATTATCTGAATTACACTGTATGCTGATACAGCGCTGCTTTGATGGGGGATCTAACAAATGAGCGCTTCTGCAATGTGTGTTTGCACTGCATGACCACAGCTGCGCATACTGCATGGCACGCTCTGCATCATAGGCCCAGTTTCTGCAATGAAATGATGATGACATTTTTTTTTTTATTCTGACAGTGAATTGAAAAGATAAGTCTGCACCATCTTTGACACTGCTGATGTGTAAAAAATGGAGTGTGATGAAAGGCTAATCTGGTAAATATCACAGTTACTGTGAGAGATTTGACACCAGTCTTACTGATAAAACAACATTTTGAAACATTTAAAACATCATTATGTCTGGGGCTTTTTTTTTTTTTACACTTTCAAACCAATTGATTGCCATGTCAATATGTTCAAATCCAAGAGTATGATGTTTTAAAGGTTCCATATTATAAAAAAAACACATTTTCTCTGGTCTCTGCATATATAAACTGGTCCTCCCTGAGCCTGTCAACACCCAGAAGAGGAAAACGAGCGATTCCTGCATGGTCTCTGCAGCCCACCCACTGGTAAAATGGCGCTCCTACACGCTGTTCAGATTCAGCTCCTTTTGTTACATAAAGAAAGGAGTCATTTGCACAAACAGGCCTCCTCTGTACAGTGATAGGAGATATCCGAGAGGGGGGTGTTCATCCCCGATGTGAAGTTCGTGTGTCCAGTGGGAAGATAGCAGCGTTTCACAATGTCGTCATTCAGAGCTATAGACACGCAAATTGCTTGTTGTTGTTGTAAACGTCAACATAAGTGCCTATATTCTGTCTCAGCTACAGAAGAACAGAAGAGATAGTGGTTGCATTTCATTATCTAACGACAATGTGCTGGCAGCAGTTTGTGTTAACTTGTATGTGTGTGCTAACCGCTTCACGTCGGACTGCTTTAGTAATGAGGGTCGGTACAAAGCTGGCTTTGCTCGACACTGACCCTCGTAAAAGGATCAGTCCCAACCATACGGGACCAAGCAACTGCACCTGAGCCACAGGTAAGTGTCGCCGCGGTTTTATAGTTTTATAGTATTTACAGCTGCCTACGAGTATGGTGAAGTCAGCTGGAAATTGACTAACTAGTTAGCTCCGCTTCGGTCTGCTATGCAATGGTATTTGACACAAGTTTAATGTTAATAATATTGCGATGGAGCTTGGTTGTTACAGTAAAAAGTCTGGAAATGTGCAAACAGAGACAATGCGAACAGTGTCCAAGAGAGACTGTGGAGACAAACACAGCTTTCACTAGCTGTTAGCTGTAACAACACATACGAACAAACTTCAGAATGGTTAGTGTGTCTGAATAATATTAATGTCCTGCTGCAGCTGCAGAGTCTGTACTTCTTCAGGAGCCTCTCCTTCTGGGTCCAATTCTGGGTCAAACTGGTATGGTTGAACAACAGCATCTCTGCGAGCCATAGCGATACATCCACTGTAAACATTAGCGCATGCTACCGCTAGCGTAAGCAGCATCCTCTCTCTAAAAGGGATGTGTAGCAGGCAAGTAGGCATTTACAGATGGAGCTCATTAGCATTTAAAGGTGCAGGCACAGAAACAGCTTGCTCTCAGTAGAGCTCACTTGAGTGACTTTTAGACAGCTGAAATTCAGGACCATGGATGATTTGGGGCAATGCATATCGAATACAGTGTTGTTGGACCTCTGGACAACTGTGTGAAATTGATGAAAAACAGTATAATATGGGACCTTTAAGAAGAGCAACATGATATTAATCAGTGAACATAACAAAGCTGTTGCTGAGACTTGAGCACATGAAGTACATTACATTGTCACAATATGAACATACTGTTGACATCCTGCTCTAAGTATGATAAATCAGTATATTATTATATATTTTTAAATGTTGTAAAATGTCATTATTTCAGGGCAGTTCCTTTAGTATTTCTGAGTGTAAAACCTCAGCATCTTCCAGTAGTGTTGTGGTACTCGAGGTTGTTCTTTATGAAGGTCTTAGCCTTAGTCTTTCGGAATCTGCCACATTTGTTGGTATCGATCTAACACGAAGAAGAGTCTTGAATTTATTTTTTCAATACAGTCAAGACCACAACTGCAGGGACATCACTTAATAGTTTGATGTTTAACGATGGTTTATATGCGAATACTAGAGTCACCCAGGAAACCCAATGCATTCACAAAAAATTGGCCGATGTTATAACATGGAAAAGCTAAAAATAGTTATGGTGATTTCATCTCCTTCATGTTTTGATTATTTTATCAGGACATTACTCATGGTACACGTAAACATACTAACACATCTCTATGTATGGATTTAAAAGAAACGAATGCCGTGGATTTTTTTTATTTGTCTTGAACATGGATCAGATCAATTTTAAGCATGCCGTGGAGTTCCACATTCTATTGTGTATCATGTAATGTGGGACTCGCACTGGTCTTGGTCTTGACTCAGCCCAACCCTTTTCCTGCCCTGGTTTTGGCATTGACTTGTTCTTAACCCCTCAATGTCATGGTCTTGTCTCAGTCTTGGTACAGTCTGATCTTGGTCATGGCTTGATCTTGACTTAAATGGTCTTGACTACAACACCACCTATCAGATGTGATGGACAGAATACATACCACACAGCACAGACAACATGAACTTGGTTGTTCTAAGTGAGTGGAGTACACACATAGAATGCTAAATGCTATTTATAGAAGGTGTCTGTCATTTTCTTGTTCCCTGGAATGGAAAAAAAAAAAGACATAAAAAATGATATTTAAATTGACAGGCTGTATTTAAATTCCAGACGCAGCAGTATGCTTTGGTATTCAAGAATTACATGAATCATTTCTCTAAAGTCTAAATTTGCTTTTAATGGGTTTGATCCCTTCATTGACCTGAGCTCCAGTTTTAAAGTGTCCAGCAGGATGAGCGAGTCTAATGCAGCTGTGTGACTATTATTCGCATTGAGTCAACCTTGTGCTTAAGGGTAAGACCCTCTTTGAGAAAACCCATTACGGTGCAGTCCAATGGTATCTGTTTCTCCACACTGGGACAGTACTGGTGTCTTCTCTCATTCTATCATTGACGTCTTCTCGAGGAGGTAACCCAAGAATGTTGAATTCAGCCTGGTGAGTTAAAATTCCTGGATTCCAAATTTAGCTAAGTTATGACTGGAAGGGAGATAGATTCGTCTTTTATTATTATGACAGTTTCTGGTCATAAAAGAATTCACCAGATAAATCACCTTTTTCAAGTTTTGTCATTTTTTATTGATTAAAAAAGGGAAGTGTAACATCACACATTCAAAGAAAATATGCCCTATTGTTCAAAAAAGACTGCACTCAAATACAGAATTTAAACAATACATATACTATTCTCAACAGTCGTGGAAACAAAGTCAAGATTAAACTTTCATATTAAAACAACATTTGAATTAGGGTAAAGGTATTCAACAAACTTTGTTGTGTTTAAAAGCAGCCTGTGCCGGCTACTGTAAATTAATAACTTTTTCTCTCTTTAGTGTTTGTCATTAGACTTTTTTGCTGTTGTGGATTGACGCTGCATGATGCAAACATGCAAGTCATGAGAATTAACAGTCTAGAATTTGGCAGAACAGAGAAAAAAATAACACAGACTTGGGGGAGCTGGTGACCACATGTGGTATTTACACTGCAGCGCCAATAAATCAAACTAACGCTGAGAAAACAGAGCAAACATTTTCTTGCCGGGCCTCAGCGCTTAGCGGACAGTTACAAAGTGGGCAGTGTGTTTTTAATCGCTTCATGCCACACTCCTCCCTTTGGAGGCGGAGAACAAGCTTGTCGATCTGTTCCAGTGAACATCAGGGGAGAACACCTTGAAGCCCGGAGCCGCTATCTGCCATGGTGCAGTGGTGGTAATGATTAAGTATCAGTCCAGCACCCTCCTCTCATTTCCAAACTATCAGTTTCACCTTCTCCACTACATCACATTTGTGGAGCAGAAGGTAATGATCCAGCTGGGTGACTGCCAAGTCATTTTCTTTGCGTTGCTCCCCTCACTCCTCATTTCACTCTCTCTGTGTCTGTTTCTGTCTCTCACTCTCTCTCCTCCGCCGACTCCCTTCTCATCCTCAGTCTTTAGATTTGGTTTTCGTCTCTCAAGGTTGCCTGTGGAGATAAAACGGCCGTGCCCACTGGGTGAGAGAGTCAGCCCCGTGAACTGTCTCCGGCAGGAGGTCACCGGGACTGGCAGTTATTTTACGGACTCCTTTATGGCTGTCGCGGAGCATCCAAAAGAGGCTGAAAGGTGAGAAAGGTTGTGCATGCTGCGATTATTGGCTCTGCACTTTAGCCCGCTGTTTAACTTTGGATATCAATCAATTCCACAGGGAGAGGGAAAGGGTCTGACTGAAGCAGTGGGCTGTAAAACGGATTATATTAAGATGCTGTACCAACAGTAGGTTTGTAAGTGTAATTGATTTACAAATAGGACTGACAGGGACTGTCGAGAGTGACCGAAAGATAAACTCATTTTTTTCCACTTACAGGTGATGTTGCTGTCTGCACATCGAAGCCAGGAGGGGAAACTCGGGTGAAGCGTTGTTTCTGTCTGTTAATCTGTCTGTCATGCATGATATTTCCCAGAGGTAATATCTTATGTAACACTGTTACATGGATGGATGATGCATTTTGGGCCTACTGTATGTTCTGGATTAAAAACAATAACAAAACACATTCAGCAATGTTGAATCTGCACATACAAACCTAATACTTAGCTTTCATGAGAGCGCAGCATTACAAATTGCTGGTAGATGCTGTCCTGGAGGCGTACAGGGCTTAAGATGCCAGCAATGTAGTCGCAACGTTCTCCACCATATTTCCTCCTTCATCTCCTGTCAGCTCTCTGCTGTTTCCGATCTGACAAAGGCTGACGTGCCAGCTGCTGCAGACACCGTCGAGAGGATGAAATGCATTAACATTTATTCATCTGGCGAAATGAATTTCAGGAAGTCCAATTCAGTTCGATGAATACCCTTCTTTCGAGTTTGAGGCAAATACCAAAACACTACAATATATAACATTAATAGATGAGTTTTCATTACTGAGCAAACTTTTCACATTTGTTTTCAGCCCAGTCATCAGAATGAAATGTTGGCTTTTTCTGCAGACCACAGATGTTAAAATGTGGACATATCATATGTACAATATTGACATTTCTAAAACTTGAGTCATATCAAATCTCTACATGATCTGCATATGAGATGACTCTCATGGGGTGACTGCCTAGATCGCGTTTCACCATTTGTATGTGTGAAACCACTGAACATCCTTGACAAGACATCTCTGATTTCACCTGTATCATAGGTAGCAGATGACATGTCTGTCTACTCAGTGCCTTGAAAAAAAAAAAAATGGAAAAATCCATTGCTGATCATACATCAGTATTTATTTCCATGCGCGCTGATATCCCGCTTATTATGCACCAATGCTGACCTCCTTGAGGGAAAGTTCAAGCAATTCCTCTCTGGAAATAAAAAGACCTGTAGGCTTCAAACAGGGTCAAAGGAGCAGACTTATTCGAGTACATCCTGCATCGTCTCCACAGAGACGCCTCTCCGGAGTGGAAATCCTGAGTGAAGCTCCCAGAGTATGTGGTGTGAATTTAAAAATGATCTGATGATCTGATGTGCTTACATGAGCGAAAACCTGCACCGCTGCAGAAACTGGATCTGTGCCCCGAGAGTCACGTATACAAGACGGCGAGGGGGATACTAGCACCCAAGTTAAAGGTCCAGTATGTAACAATTACCAACTTGTCAGATACTGACGCTTTGGGATTGCGGCCAATCCAGCCCTACGATCCCAGAGCATCAGTATTACACATGGGGAATGAGACTCAAAAATTGTCTTTCTTCAAAAAAGGACCTTTGACTTGTGAGCCTCAAAAATCTTAATGGCACATTCTTAGAATGCACATCAGAAGGGAGGAGCAATTCTCCTCCGTAGAATCGAGGATATCACATTTTTAAGAAAGGACAACCTAGCAAACCCAGTGCAAGTACAAACCCTTTTACAAGGTCAGCCCATGTGTTCCAGTTAAAAATGATGAGATGATTTTACAATTATGACGAAAATATGCTTTTAAATGACAGGTGTTAAAGTACACTAATTGAAAACTTTTAGTGTCGCTTCAGATAGGCCTCACCTCATCCCTCTCACCTATCTTCTCAGTGCTAATAATCCTCTTAATATGGTAATATATGAAACACCTTTCCAGGATGTCTTTGAGTCATCTATCCTATGTTCCTTGTACTGCGGCTCAGATTCATTTTCCTTTACACAGAAATTGAAGAGAGATTTAAAATAGGATTTGGGATTTCCTTTGATGGCCCTCATCTAGTTGACATTTAGTTGGACAGTGGCGCTGAATTACAGCAGCGCCACGTTTCTCGCAATTATTACACGAGGATTTGTCGACACCCTGGCTATTTTTCCGTGTGCATCATTTGATGCATCCAGGCCCCAAAACACCAGAGAACTGAGGAGAATCATAAACAGGTCGGTTAATGAGACTGAGATTATTATCCTGGAGCTACAGTACAGTATGTAACCCGATCATGCTCCTCTGTGCAATCACTCCATTTAAGGCCCATTAACACCAAACGTCCCCAACATTGCTGTAGTAATTGTTGATTTGATTGCATTCTTTATTAACCAGAGTGTATCCGTGACCTCTTCTAATTACTAAATCAAATAGGGTGCATAATTCCATTATGGGTTAGACAGGAACAGGTTTGCTGAGGATAATTGTTGCCCATTTCACTTCACTTTGGGCGATTATCCCTGATGTTTTTTTCCAGAGTGCAGTGTCCAGCCTCCTTTGTTTTTTTTGTTTTTTTTCCCCCACTGCTTCGGTCTCCACACTCAAATTAACTAATTACACGGCTCTAATAACCTTCCATCGGTGTCTCTTAAGGCTACAAAGACCACCTGTGACTGAATGGGACACCAACAAAGAAGTATTGATGTTTCACGGTTGAGGTTGCGACAGTTTCCACCTGTGAAATGCAAATGTGACCAGGGCAGGGTCCAACATGGTCAGCATGCAAATTAGCACATCGAATGGCCACGGGGCGTGTAGCACTTCTGACCCGCTGCTGCTGCCGCATCCATAGTGTTGCCGTGCTGCTTTCTTCCCCCGGCTTGTGGGCTCGGGGATGTTCAGCAGTGAGTAGGAGGGGGAATTCAAAGAGAAAGCCTTGAAATCACCTCTTGTGAAAACAGCTGCATGTTCGGCAGGAGGCAGTTGAATAGTGAGACACCGTTTTCAGCTTTCACATTTCAGGTAACATGAAGGTTAGTGGTGTATTATTATTGTTATAATTATTGTTATTTTATTGCATTACAACAAGAAAATACTGCTTTTACCGCAAAATTGCTCAAGATTTTCGTTATATATTTGTAAAAAGGTTGACAAATCACCCTTTTCACTTAGCCAAATAAACATTTCTGTGCAGCTGTTTCACGAAAGCAGTGAAGCAAGGCAGAGTTTAAATATTATTCATTGGTTCAAGAGCCTCTCCGGCCCATAAAGCAAGATTTTAGGCTGTAGAGGGTGGGAGGGGGACCTTACATAGATCAGGGCCATGACAGCTAACCATAACGCTATTCTGGGAATCAAGCGAGATAGACAATAAGTTATATACATGACATTATTTTTACAGTATATTTAGAACACAGTTACTCCTCTTCCTCCTCTTTGTGATCACTCCAACTCCTACTGTATCTGCTTATCTATCTATAATGGCGGATACTAGGCTTTAATACATGAAAACAATAATGGTCAATACTTGATGTGTAACTTATTATTTTCTTGTTTTAAATTCTCCTAGTTTGGCTTGACTGGTAAACATTTGTCCTATTACATTATCTGTTAGTATGAGTATCCTGCTTTTTCTCCATCAAAGCACTTTCTAATTGTGTTTTTAAAGGTGCTCTACAAAATAAAGTCTGTATTATCATAATATTTCATATAATGGCCCAATTAACAGTGTGACTCCCCTCATCTTTTGGCCTTACAGGGATGTAACAAGACTTATATAATACTAAATGGCTACTTACGTGATAAAAGACAGTTAAAGCTACACGTCTCAGGCAAAATGTTGGCACCCTCAGCAGTTGATGTTACACTGTTATCTCACCTACCCCAAGGTTGGTCCCACGGTCAATAGTAAACTCTCAGCTGTTTATATTTGAGATGCTATTGGATGAAAAGAGAGTGACAAATCTTCGATTAATGACTATTTTACTACTTTTTGGGATTAGTCTATGACTACTAAAATGCAGCAGTCATGAAGGGCTTTCATCCACGTCTTTCATGTCATCAGTTATCATAATTATCTGTTCTCGCAGGATGAATGAAAATGACTCAGCATCAACAATGGCTCCAAATTTCCTCACCTTCCCTTCAAAGCAATTACTATGTCAGAGTAGTTGTCGAAATATTTTGAGTGGTGATTTTCTTCAGGTTGGAATTTAACTTCTTGATTCGCCTCAAGTCGCTTCAGTGCTACACCCAGCTTGATTGACAAAGTGGAAAGGGCCTTGTTTGCTTATCATTGTGTTCCCTGAGGTCAACTGAAATATCTGTTTGAGCTAGCCACCGTGACTCTGTTTACTGTCTTAATAATAATAAGTTAATACTCATCTATCTATCTATCTTATTATTATATGCAAGTGTAATTTTAAATACAGCAGTAACAATCAAATGGCTCTCATAACTTTGCAAAGGTTCTGTTTGCAGTGGTGACTCAGTAAATCACTGGAGGAAACGTCAAGAGTCAGATAAACAACACAGTACTAACTTTTCATATTTCTGTCTCAACAGGCTCGCATACCTCTTTTGAAAGTCTTGACAGTATAAATCAGAATACTTCAGAATAGCAAAATTGCCCTCACGACTGCTTCTTACTTTAAACTCTGTGTCAATCCGCTCCATTTCAAAACGAAAGTCCTGACTGAAGCTTCAGAGCGGCAGTGAATTGACGCATGTCGCAGATTGTTTTGATCTGAGCTTCCCCACCATTCGCTGCACTCTGGAGATGGTATCGACCAGTGTGAGCTGTGGCCTCTGATTTCTTTGCTCTTGATGCCGCTGGCTGCACCAAAATGACAATTAGATACAACTGTCTAAAACTGCCCGAACTTCAATATCCACAAATCCTTTAGCGATTAGATGGCAGTCGACTGTGTGGTCCACCACACACTTTAGTGTACCGATGTGGCTGATGTGAGGATGCTTGATATCAAAAGGACGCTCAACGATCTTCAAGAAGTGGGAAAACCCTGATGTCTTTTGTGAGCTTCCCTGAATGCTGCGTAAAAGAAAGTTTTGTAACTGCAAGTTTCAATTAGTTTTTTTTTTTTTTCAAAGGTTTTGGTGGCTAAAGTTAATCCATTGTCTCTAAAAATGGAATTAGGAGGATTCCGCAGCTTCAGGCTTGTTTACTCGAGGCTAATAAGATGCATGCATTTTTAGACAAAGCGACGCCTTGGGCCAGAGGTCCATCGGCCGCAGCTGTATTGGAAGTAAGAAAACATATTTCCTGAGTGTATGTTTGGTCTCAGAGTGAGGCACTGGTGCACTCAATGAATAGAGATATACAGCGTGTTGAATATGTCAGGACTCAGATGCAGAATATCAGGTGTAAAGGCAGGTTTTATTTTGCTGAACTGCAACTTCTTCGGTATGAATGATAAATCAAAAGCTATGAAAAGTCTATGAAGACAGACAAGACGAACAGGACACAGAACAAGCAAAACAAAAGGCGCTCCCGAAGGAGGAATCTACACTGATCTGAACGCTTGACTATAAAATTTAAAATGGAAAACAAAATCACTCCGAAGAGGTCAGCACAAAGGCTATGAAAATTATCTACACTGAATATAACAAAAGGTATAACAGAAGGCGCTCCACACGGAGGAAACAAAAGGCTATCAAAATGTCTAAACTAAAAATCTAAACTCTAACCAGAACTTTAGAAACAAAAATCAATCAACCCAAGAGAAACAATTTCAGAAAATAAAACTTGACAATACTTAACTATGGTTTGCAAGACAAGACTGTGAACAAGGCTTCCGTATTCGACAAACGACTATATACTTCTGCAACGCAGACAGGGCAAGACAAAGACTTTATTCACACGAGGGAGGGGAACACAGGTGAAAACAATCAAGGATCAGGGATGACGTCAGACCGGGGACACAAGAGGAAGGGCAAGTGACCTGAAACGAGAGGAGCGTTACTTTTCAAAATAAAACATGAAATTCACAAGACAAAAACCCAAGACAGACATCCCTCACCGCGGTGTGACAGAATAATGACGCATCCAGGACCAGGTCAGGGATACATGTGTGGGTTTGCCTACCCTGTCACGGCAGGCTCCTGATAGACTGCAGAAAAAACAAATGCAAATTCTTAAATTCGCATAGATTTATGTTGGACCCCTCCAATGAAGTCTCGATGTGAGAATATCTGAAGCCGATGCTGTCTGGTAAATGTGCAGGATATCCAATACACTGTCTGGTGTTGATTTAATCCCCCCCCCCCTAAAAAAAGGAAAAATCAACATCCAATATATTCTGTCCACATTCCAGGTGCTCTGTTTTGCAAACCGGAGCATGTTTACTGTGATATAGTGCAGCAGTCAGCAACTTCCAGACGTCTGAAAAACAAGAAGGGTGCTTCTGGACTCGGGGTTCAGACAGGTCTCACGCAGTTTTACACATCTCATGTATTATTAATATGTCTGTGCCAGAGAAACTTTTGGATCCATTTTATTAACAGTTACTGAATGCATGTTGCACCTGGTGAGCTCCAGAAATCTAGTTCAGAAAATCCTTGGAGCTGGCTTAGACGCATAAAAAATTCAGTTAGGTAGCCTTGATCGGGGGCGTATTTGGAAGCAGCGGGCACAGTAAGAACCAGGGTCTCAAGCCAAAAATTCACCACTTTTAAAGTGGCCCACCTCACCAACCTCTGGAAATCTCTTATGACTGCAGGAGTTCGGATTCACAGAAATCTTCTGCTGCCATGCCAGATTTGTTTGCAAGTTGACAGTGGTACATTACCCAGTTTATGGTGCAGGTCATTGCATCCACCAGCCAGTGCCATTGTGGAGCTTGGTCTTATCAAACATTCATGCTCTATTTTCCTAACCAAGCTCCCCGGGCGCATGTGTCTAGACAACACGCTTTGTCTGGAGCACTGCCATGTGATTAATTATTAGCTCGATTTTAAGAGTGCTCTGCTTTGCTTCTGTCACACCGCATTCTTCAACATTTGTCATTTCTTATCGTTGAAAATGTCTTTGTAATTTATCAGACCCACAAAACTGTTTGTTCATTCCATGCGTGGCTTTACGTTTTATTTGCCCATCCACAAAAATGCTGACACCTCATTTAGTGTATGGGATAGCTCTACCACAGTCAATCTTTTCCTTTGTGTTAATTGAAAAAAAAAAAAAAAAAAACTATCTGCCTCTCAATACGTATATAGTCCAATCCAATCAACGTCAGCTACAGGTCTCTCTCAAGGAAGGCGACATTCTATTTTCTTCAAGGGGAGGGAGAGTGCTTCAATTTGAAAGAAGTTGTTATTTGCCCTCCAATGGTGTGTCATCCTTGAACCAAAACATCATCCCTCAAAAGCCGTTTACCTATGTGGGCCATTACCTTCTTTCTCATACCTCCCTGTGTTTCATTAACCTTTATAACCACATTCTGCTCGAACAACTACAGGCATCGCTGGAGGTGCTCGGACTGTTTGAATCCAGGTTTGAGAGTTGCAGTGCACTGCGTATGCTTCTCAGAAAGAAACCCAAAAATTTGACATCTGGATGAATAAGGGGCATAGCAGGATCACAAACAGGAAGCCCTCACTGATGTGTACCAATACATTTTTTTTTCTTTTTGTGATTTCCTCACTGTTTGTGCAAGACCAGAAAGAAGCAAAAAAAAAAAAACAAGTCAACCGCCAGAGACACATATAAATGAATCGATGGACAGACAGATGGACAGACAGACAGACAGACAGACTCTTTCTTGGCCTATTATTAACCTCCTCCTTTTCAACCGCGAACATTTGCAGGTAAATGAGCTAATATCTCTTCAATCACCGAACGTCCCTCTTTCCATCAGTGGGTTTTCACTTCAAGTGGAGCAAATTACTTGAAAAAATGTGAAGATAAAAGTCAACGAGCTTGAAGGACCACCTGAAGATAATGATTTGTGTCAAGGGGAACATATTGTCTCACGGCGGTCTTGGAAAACGACTTTGCTCATCAGGTAGGCAGGAGCAAACTGATAAAAGAACAAAAAGTGCTTTGCAGCGGTGCTCATCTGTGAAGAATCTCATTAATACCGTCGGACGCCTCCTGCACTGTGTCTTCGCAGCCTTAGGCACAACTCTTAATCGAAATTCATCAGTAAATATTCATGACAGCATGAGCAAACATAAGGTCTTGATTACCCCAACATGAGAGTGACCTCCATCAAAATGTGAATCATTTAAACGGGTGGCATTCGCAGCGGTGTGGTATCGGGACTTGTGTGACGTCCTGGCCCGCAGACGGGGGCGATCCTGTTTGGCGAGGCCTTGAGTCCCCTCTGTCTCTCTCTCTCTGTCTCCCTCACCACAACAAGCCCTCTCAGCCAGAGTGCCTTGCATTATTTACATGTTTATGATTAGTTAAGCCTCACATGGAGCCGCCATCTGCCGGAAAGTGGCATGCAGAATTGGAGTGCCATTAGGCCTATTTATTTTTTACCGAAGCAACGAGGAAAATAAGCAGAAATAGCCGCGTGGCCTCCAACACACACTCTCACTGACGTCCATTGCCACGCGTACCCTAAAGTCATAAAATGTGGTATTTACGCCCCATTAAGTGTTCTACTGCTCAACATCACTGTTTAAAAATTAACCCCCAAACTAGAATAAACTGTACAGATGGTGCTTAACAACCATTGCACCGTCTGATGAGCACCTACAGAGCACTGCTTTGCCAACCTGAAAACATGTGTTTGGATTTGAAATGTATAAATATTTAGCACAGTATGCATGCTTTAAAATGAGCAGGTGTTTAAAGCAACAAGGGACCATATTAGAGGATGCAAATTTTGGCTCCTTGACTACAATTTATTAATACTGTACTTTTTTTAATTAATGCAGATTTGTAGAGAACTTGTTTCCATTTACTAAATGAATGAGTAGAGAGCTAATAGTCTTTTGCTCACTGTTTTTTTTTCATTATTATTAACATTATTATTACAGTGGTTTTAATCATTTGTTGGGCGGTAATGCAGTTTAAAAGCAGACCGACCTGTAAAGTCTCAGAGGGGTTAAAGTGCGTTAAAAGTCATAAATTACACAGGCATATTGTTACAAAATGCAAACTCTGAGCAGTTGATAAAGACAGTTCACCACATTCAATTACCTATTTCTTTTGTTTCTTTTGTATTTCAGTTTATAGCAATATGTCTATAATACTCCAAAGGACTTCATCGTACTGTGGCAACAGCTAGCTGTAGTTGCTGCTAACAGACAAACTCATAAACTCATGGATACTATGCATTTTGCGAAACATGCTCAGTTTCATTTGAGCAGGAGACCACAGCTGAGGAACAGAGAGCCACGGCTTAAGACTGCTGTTGATAGTGCTGCTAAACAGCTAGCGTTTAAGCTGCTCAGGTATAGCAGCCAGTCTGCATTGGCAGCGGCCTGCCTGGCTGCCTGGCAGCTACAGCCAAGCTGACAGGAGCTGAAGGGTACTGGTAGCGCCTGTGTCCAGTTGACCACCAGTGACAGCTCAAAGCAAATGATTTATGCAGCCTACCGGGATTTCCTTTTTCTGACATTTTTTTTTTCTTACTCTCTTGTCCCCCAACGGGGTGTTGTGTGCGTGGCAATGACGGGCTCTAAAACTTTTGAGTGACCCACTTTTTAAAAACAAACGTATTCTTTTACTGAATTCTGATGACTCATGATTTTATGCAGCTTACACCGTCATGTAAATTAATTCTAAAGCTGCACTACTCATTGTAAACTGGGAAGAGACAATAGAGCCTCTTGGCACATTTCATCTCATTGCTTACATTTTAAACCCCTCCTGTTTTGGTTCAGTCTGATTTCCTGGCACAGCAGGCAGTTGATTTCCTAGAAAATGATCTGCTAAACCCGACAGACAGCCAAAGTTAGCAGCTAGTCGGTGAACACAGCAGACATTCGGTTGCTAGAAAGCTGGATATTTCCCTCTGGAGCTGGTGAATCTGGAGTTAATAAGACATTAAGTATATGGACAATTTATTGGTAAGAAATATGACCCCAAATTGATAATAATGGCACTGGGTGCTGGGGGATTAATCTGTTTTGTTTTGGTACAGAGGGTTTATTATTTTGGAGTAATATTTACAATCAGTGCAATTTCTGTAGGTTTGATGTTTTACAATTCCTCTTTGGGCTTAATCAAAGGGAAGGGCTAAGTCGTGCACATGTGGGGCCAGATGTGAAGGGGATCGAGGGCTGTGGCTTCAATTTTTTATTGCAACTCTTGTTATTCATAATATAAAAGCCTTTAGAATATGCAACAACACTGATCATGCGAGATTACTGTATTTCACACTAACAGATATGGTACCAATAAATTCTAAGGCACAATCTGTGTCAGACTGTATAGCATCAATTTGAGGCATGTCAGATTGTGGAATCAATGTGTGGTGAATCATAGTACTAAATAGAGAAAAAGGATATGAGAACAGAGCTCAGCTCATCCCTCTTATGTTCTGAATATGCAGCCTCAGTTGTTTGAGTTTGTGTGTTTAAAGCACTGACTATTAAATTTGGCTTGAGGTTTCAGGCAGAACATCTTAGGCCAGAACTGAAGTGTGTTAAACTTGCATTCTTTCTAATGACCAGCAGAGGGCCACTTCCCTGGATTCAAAAAGAAGTCAGATTGTATAAGCTTATGAGAAAATGACTCAACTTCTTACTTGATTTACTACCTGAGTAAACAGTTCTCAATGACTTTATGGTCTCAATTGCTTGTTTAAAGTCTTATCAAATACAATCTGATGTTCATAATGTAAATCATGGTCCCGTTTAGAGTGAAATGGACAACGCTTTAGGGCATGGCTACCTTGTGATTGACAAGTGAGTACCACAGCATATCCTTGGATTCAGCGTTGTCCCCACTTCCAACCTCTTGTCCTGATATGGTCACTTCTGGATCCCAAAAAAACAAAATGCTGATGGCTGTTTTGCCGGAGTTGAGGCTCCAGATCTGCATACAAATGTCACCGTCTCGATTACTTTGCAGTGCCAAGCACTTGCATTTAGTTAACACATCACAGTTCCTCTGACTGAAGTCACAGTGGGTGGCCACAGTGGGTTTAAAAGTTTGTTTTTTTCCCTTAACTTCCAAAAAGCACTTTCAAAATGTTGCACCATCCAGTGCATCCTGTGTCATGTCATGTCACTTTCTTACTGCTTGGTTTGTAGACTTGTTTGTCTAGGTCGGTTGGAGCAGCAGTCACATTGTGAGAGCCTGGTCCTATGTCAGGCTGCCATTAGTTAGGAAATCGGCTACACTCTCAGTGTGATCCTGGACCTGTGTTTTGGTCACATTTACTAACTTTTGTCTTTGACAGTGTGAAGGCTCCTAAAGTCATTAGCAGTCACTGCTGATTTTAGGTCAAACACTGAGGCCTGTGTGTCCTGAAAGCAAATATCTTGTCCTTGATTGCACTTCAGGGGGCGGACAGAAACAGTGACAGACACAAAGGCATCCTGACCGCTCCCTGAGTGTTTTTTTTAGTTGCTGTCAGTCTGCAACATACTCCACTGAAAGCAGTTGTCACGAGATTGTGATGGCGGCATGCCTCCCGTAAGTGAATCAGATCGGATTGTTCCAGCACTCTGTCTTTTCCTTGCAGGAGGTGGAGCTCCTCCTGTCAGAAACAGGTGCGCTAACAGAATGATGTAATCAGCTGTAGACGCTACGCTTCACTCACCCACTGAGGCAGATAACCCCAATAATACATTTGTTCATTCCTTGTGTTTTTGACAAGAGGGAGTAATACAGCCAAAACGAACGAGTTGACGGGAGCCCAGAGAAGACAGATTGCACATCTACACTATCTCTGAGAAGGATGTGTTCTCTTGTCAAGTGTTGTTCTTCACGCACAGCAGGCAAAAGTGAAAACAGTGGGATAGATGTGTCTGTATCTTATTGTGAACCAAACCCGTAGGAAGTTTTTTTTAAGCAAAATAACATCTGAAGAGTCCATATTTCAGTGCCTTCAAAATTCAATGAGAAGTTTTATTTGTGGTTTTGATTTTAATCCTTTCAGACACAGGCCAAAAATTTCACCACATCCATTTATCTGTTTTCAAAGTCTCTACGTTTTTGTTTTTTTTTAAATGAAGGAACAATTGAAATAGTTGCCTTGAAGATATCTGATACATAAAAAATACATAGTTTAGGCTTACATGGGAAAATATAGTTACAAAATAATGTATCCTAGTTCTTAAGGTGTCAATTACTAAAGGGTGTGATTGAACTGGCAGAAACTATGGGCTTGCAACAGTGCCATGACCAAAAAATAACAAAGCGTGATACAGTACCACAACTAGTAGAGAACCAAAGAAGGAAAAAAAACACAAACTTTTTACCCCCACTATCCCTGTTTGAATGCTCTCCGGTTGTACCTACTGTGGTCATTCACAGCCAATCCATTAAAAGGCAACCATTCACTCAACCTCTCAGGGAAGACCATTTCCTCCAGAAAAGCCCTGTAATGTGACACAACCTCAACACAGCTCCTTTAGGTGTCATCAGGGAGCTGTACACATTGATTAGTAATTGTCCTTCCTTTTTCTTTCCTGAGAGGCTGTTTGTCCCACAGGGAGGCAGCCATTACACCGCAGCTAGCCACAGGGACCATTCAAGGGCAATCACAGCAAAAAAGACTCAGGATAACCACTTAGAGGGGAGTGCATTGGTCTGGATTGGCAACAACGAGTAAAAAGCAAGAAAGTCTGGAGACAGAACTCGACTGAGTGGGTTACTGTGAGAGTGTCACAGTGAGCGGCAGTGGTGCTGCATTGAAGGGCTTTTTAAAAGCTCCCCGGGAGGTCACAGGTTTGGGCTGCCTTTACGTTGGTAGGATCAGAGCACAGTGGCTATGGTGGTTCAAGCCTCTGACCCATCATCCTCTTTGGCTAAAGTGACTTTCAGGGCAGACACCACCAAGTATTGTCTGTATGGCCAAAGTCTGAAACATCTTATCTCTCTGTGCCACAGACCTTAGGTGAGCCACACATTGGACAGTGTTGCTCATGAAGCTACCAATGGATCTTTCTGCCGTAGTAAAAAAGGCTTTAGGAGGTCAGGTGATATTGTATGAAAAGCAACAAAGTCTGCTTAGACTCAGATGACACTACAGGATCTTAGTCCTGACTGTCGAGTGGTTTATGGTTTTTAGAGAGTGTGGACAATAAGAGCCAAAGATCACAGGCAAATCGGTGCTCCCGTTTTCAGTAGTTGCTCTGTGTGAACTGTTGAAGGACTTGTAGTGTGTAGAGTAGAATGACTGCATTCTGCATTACAACAGAGAAAGTTGTGGAGTGTGAACAGCACAGTAATCTGTCAATTTTGAAAGTAGTGTAGTCTGACAAAGGCATTAGCATGCATGCTGTGATGGCTGAGGGGGTCCAACATGGGACTTTGACTCGGGAGACAAGGCTTCTTGTTCCAGTAGAACATTTTGTTATATAGTTGCCTCACCATCCATGTGTGCAGGAATTGACCACTCAGCCTTGGCAGGCGCTGCCCAAAGCCTATAGACAGCTTGGCCCTTCATAGAATAGCAAAACCAATAGGGAAAAGCAATAAGGAAAAAAAAACAGGGATCAAATTAAGTACATGAAAAAGCGGAATATTGAAAAAACTTTTTTATGCAAATAATTCAAAAATATACACAGAAATAAATAAACAGCAGTATGAAAATGAAAGACTATTCTTGTGATTATTCTTTAATTTTGTTATTTGTTTCCTTTTATTTATTTTCCTTTATAGTCCCACATTACGTAATTATTCTTTTAATTATTCAACTTTATTTTCACCTTTGTTTTCGCACTCTTTTACAGAATTACTTTTTAATGGCACTTTGAGGACTCCATATTAAAGATTTACGTTTTAAGTAGGAATGAATGAGCTCAGGACTGACTTCCACAGGCAAGCAGGGGGGAAGCTGGAGAAGTAACAAACACAATGTTTTATTTTGTTGTAGATGAACCTGACAGACATTTTCATCCCGTCTTTGTGAGTGAACACGATGAAAGTTGTTGAGCAACATCTTCAGTGGCTATGACTGGTTTGTCTGAAACTCATTTTATGTGCTCTAAAAATGGTTCTCATTCATCAGTCAATTAGCATAGAGTTCAAAGTTGACTGTAATAGTGTTTGGTTGTGCTGAAACTCTGTGTTGGTAATGTATTAACAAAGCAATACGACAGTGCCCCCAAAAATGTCTTATTTATTCATTTAATTTGTGTTTTTCTGGTTTTCCCATAACATGTGTTGATATTTAACATATAAAGTACTTTGTACAATAACCTACTATTAAAACAATTTGTTGTTGATTTGATTGTATTGTATTGGACATGTTGCCACTTTTCGTTACTTTACATAGTGCTAAATGGTTGATTGTGGTCTGCTGAGGTCAATGTGACTTTATAAGTGAAGCATTGTACTGGCTGGTTCACAGTTTTACAGTTTTACCACTAAAAAGAGAAGCAACAGTAGGCGAGACAAAGAGAGCTGAGGGAGCAAATTTAAAGAAGAAACTTCTCTGTGAAGCTGTTCAAAGCCGCAACGAGCTGACAGCTTAATCATTAAGACTGCAGTATACAAGGGCGTAGGTTTGATTTTGACATTGGTGGGGACATAGCCAGGCAGCCCCCCACCCCCCACCACCATGCGCTGTCGCCAGGGGAGAAAAATTTTATACATTGTTAAGCAGTGTATAATGACACTAATGACAGACGAGGAGGCAGTGTAATAACGATGTCTGAACTTTACTTCAGTCATAGTGCATCACATTACATTATACTGCAAACCACTGCATTAAACTTTGCATTATACAACAGCTGTCTACAGCTAGACCAGTTTCCTTAGAATTAGACCACATTATATAAGTAACCACTGTCTATGACTGCATGTGAAAATATGCAGGCAGGCAACATCACATTTATATTTTCAATAATTACACATTTTTTATTCAAATTTACATTTGAATTACATTAAAGTGTTATAGCCTATGTTGAGGTCTCACCTGTATCTCCACCTGGCCTCTCCCTGAACTAGACCCACAACCAGGCAAGATTACTGCAGCACCCTAATGAAATAACACATGATGCCAGCCCAACATTAACTTTGTACAATGCATTACTGTACATAAGAGTTCCTCTGTCACCTGATAAATAAAATACTGATGCTATGAGCAGTGACACAGCACGGCTCAAATTTCAAAGTACATCAGTAGTGTTCACTAGGCCTACTTTTAATAATACAACTAGCTAACAGTTAAATTTAAATTAAATCAACCACCATGTCCTTATTCAAGTTCTCCTGCTGCTGTGACCCTGCCACTCCAACGCTGTCTGATAAAGGGGACAGCTGTGTTGCTTCTTCTGTCACCTGACAGAGTAACAAATCAATCGCCAATAAGAGTGTGAAAATGGTTGGAAACAATGTTTTGCTTCTATTAGCGGTAGCCTATGAGGGGGGACTATTTTCCTAAGGTGATTTACACTTAGTTTGTTGAAATAGCTTGTAATGTCTTCCACCTTTCTTGTCTTGCCTGACATCCTCGGACATGTGTTGCCAGGAATAGTGTTGATCTCCTCTCGTCAACACTGGCAAAGCCTGCAAGTGAAACAACTTCAACAGCCTACAGTGAGCTGAGCCAATCAAAAAACAGACCTGTCTCAAAGAAGTAATTGGGAAAGTGGGAAAGGATTTTAACCTGTGCCACATAAGGCACATTTTTATCCTTCAACCTTAATATTGGTGGACATTTCAGCCATTGTTTCGGATTGGTATGGACATGTGTCACTTTTTAAAAGTTGGAAAGTAACACTCTTTTAAGGTCTGATATTTAGTATGACAAATTTAGAGCCTCTGTGAGTGTTTGTGTAGGCCCAACATGTTCTCACTCCAGACTCAAATACAGCAGCTTTGTTTGGACCCTTAAGCATGTTCGAGCAATTGTCTTTCGGTCTAACCCTACAATATTTCACTTTGTTATACCTCTTTATAAGACAAACTACAGTTCCATATGTCTGTGATGACAGAGGCCCTTCATAATTCACAACTAAGGATCGATGAGTTAAGCTTATGATTTAGGGTGAACCATATCTTTCCACCTTGCTCCTGTTTTAAAAAAAAAAAAAAAAAAAAAATAGAACAATTAAATGCATTGTTAAGAAAGTGATGGATTGTGAACTATCCGGCCTGCATTTTAATAGCTGTAGCATTTCTGGTTGTTGATATATGAGCCCCACGGCACTAGAGTTTTTAATGAATGCCTTTTGTTTCCACCCAGCAAATAGAGGACCTCATGGTACCTAACTCAAATCCTTAGACGAAACGGCAAAACAAAGCCCACGTAATGTATTTTTTGCAAAGTGCCTCAGACACCAATAAGGAAAGTAATATATTAAAAACCTGAAGGCCATTATATGTCCATGGGAAATACATCACATGTCAAAGTCATTTCTACAGCAATCAAGTAAAGTGAATAAATAACATTGGGAGGAAGTTAACAGTAAATAGTATCAGTTTGTCTGTGTATGTCTTATCATCCAACATTATCATCCAGCAACTGATGGCAGTGGTTGGATGATAATGTTCTGCAGGCCACCTGCTGTAGGTGATCTAATCCCTTTTAGGTGGCAATGAGCTGTAAACTTACTGACACAATGAATCAAGTATCACTTCATTAACAGGGTTAGGACCAGATGCATACAGGGTTGGGTACCAGACTATTGAGGGTACCGATCAAATAACGGCGTTACTACCGAGCACCAATCAGGGTGAAAGAGAAGGGTATAGAGAGAGCGAGACTATGTTACTCTTGCAGCTTGTTCAAATCGCACTGAGTCATGCAGGGCAATAGTGGTGGCAAGTGTGGTCGCACAGCTGGCAAAGGCAACATGTCATAAAAACATATCTAAAAGCTGAAGCGTGCACAGTGTTTGACTGCTTGACTGCCAACTTTCCTGCACAGCTAATATAAACATGCCTGCAGCCAGAGCTGGAGAAGGTGAACCCTTGATGGATGATAAAACTTTAAGTGATGCATTGACGATGTCTCTGACATCCTCAGGTAAATACTTGGCTGCTGGATAAGTTGTTGGAAATAACTGGACTGTCTTAGCCACGTTAGCCAATACTCACCTATTGGCTGTTTACACAAAGAAAGTTTTATAGCTTCAAATACATTTTTATTAAAACAAAAGTACGAAAAAGGTATCATACCAGACTGCAGGAGTTTTGGGAGTTTTTATCCGTCCCAGATTCGTCGCTCCCAACAGTCTGGTCTGGTACCCTCATTCGATCTGTTCATGAGAGGTATGTACAGATCCAGTCATAAACCTACTGAACTGCATGCAGAATCATCTGGACTTCCTGTCCAGATGTGATATTTACAAAACAGAATCGGGATGACCTTGCCAATACTTTCCAAGCCACACCACAACAGTCAATGAGAGCGATATCCTGCAGCAGCTGAATGCATTTCCAAGCTACATTTAACATTCTGGCCCTTGAGGCCAGCTAGCGTATTACTGTTGATGAGTATTAAAACTGACAGATAAAATCTCACCTCCAAGTTCTCGCTGAAGAATAGTCATCCCCTGTCGACCGCCTCTCCGGAACTATTCTCTCAGCCAGGTTCGTTTAGCATTCTGGTTTGCATTTCCTCACTGCAAAGCATTACTACGTCAGTCTCCACTTTGTTTTCACCATCCTCCCTGCGAGATCACGTGAGCTAATCCTGATAATATCCCGCGGCGTGTGATGTGCCATTATTTTCGAACCTTGCAGTGCGTGTGCATTTATGAGATTAGAGGGAACATCTGTGAAAAAGTCTCCTTATGTGCATGACGCAACCTGATTTCAAGATCTGATGAGATTTTAAAACTTCTGTAGTCTGAGCCCGGCTTTAGTCCTCTCGAAAGACTCTCCATGTGCTTACTTTGGTTCTTTCTTCGCACTTCCCACACATTCACTCACTTACGCCAGTCCTTCCCAGAAATTTTAGTTTGATCAGCATTTCAATTTGCAGAATTTATTCCACAGTCTTTTGTTTAAGATGTATATATATATATAGGACACCTATAATGATCATGCATAAGCAGCAGGGAGAGGCGTGCAGGAACAACTGTTTTCACAAAAAGCCACTTTGCTAAAAGAGCCAAGCTACATGACATGTTCTGTCTGTCTTTCTTCAACTCTGTTTCATTGCTATGGACAGTGACGCATCTACACACATACAGACACACACCTTAAATTTAGTTTCTCATTTCTACATTTGACAGCGCTGGTAGGGCTCACACACTGAAACCACCTGCCAGCACTGCTCATGTGACGGGCACAAAACTCACAGCTCCAGGTGTCATTTGCGGAACTGACCCCTCTCCTCTCTTTCCAGAAAAACCCCAAAAATCTTCCTTTAAATGCATCCAAAGTGGCAAACAGGCTATTTATGAGTTACTTGAAGGGGGAATAAAAGAAGAAAGTGGAAGTATTAAGGTGTGTATTGTTTTACTGGCAAAAGTGAAAAAAAGCCTTTATACTCATTGTTTTCTCAAGTATTTACAGTATATATGTCTTGCAAAAAGATGTGCTTAAACAAAGCTGTGATATAAAACTATTTGAAATAACCGGTTTATTTTCTTACCAAGTTGGTTCTTGTCAAGATCGGAGGGCCTATGTTGAATTGGGTTGCAGTGGTTTGTCATTTTAAGAAAAGTAGCTAATACTCCTTTTTTTTTTTTTTTTTTTTTTGCAGTATAATTTATGTTTTTGTAAAGAAGTCACTTAATGAAGCGCCTTTCTGGTGTCTCCCTCTTTATTTCCCACGTCACTGTCCCAATTACTCATTATTACGCTACCTTCTGAAACCACACTGCAGGCAGCTAATTTCTGCTGCAGAAGGAGAATCTCAGAAGTCTTGTCGTGACTCAGACTGAAAAATGTTGAAAAAACTGCAACAACACTGTAGAGCCGTGGGAAGAGTGAAAGCAGGCCTGCTCGAGCAGTATATTGATCATCTTTTCTGCAAAGTGTTGACACACTGTGTAACTCCGCAGAGCGGGATCACCTGCTCTGCACCAAACCAAATCATCGGAGACTATTCATGTTTACTGCCCCTCGGCAACAAAACAATGAGACAAAAAAACACAACAAAACAGCAGCCACGTCGGAGGAGAGACGGGAGATGGTTCATGTGTGGGAACGTTGCGAGGGTTTTATTTTAAATGAAGCACAATGGCTTAATTTCCCTTCACTCGGCGCCTGGAAAACTGACACATCGAGCCCTTTAGATTTTTCGTCTCCGTGCCGTTGCAGATGAAAGCGGGGCAGGAATCGCGCAGCTTCAACATTCTCACTTGCAAATTCAGGGATGACAGGGTTCCTCCGCCAGCTTCAATTATGAATGACAGCCTTTTATCTCCTGCCTGCTAATTAGGTGATACGATGCTATAGGCTCACACCACCGTTCTCTCCCACCCTTTCTTTTTTTTTTATTCTCTAGGATACCTGAATCCGGCCTATTCTAGTGAAACACATACCGTGCCGGGGAGAAATGGGTCAGGGAAGAATTATCTTGGAGTTCAAAAGAGTGATGTTTAAAGTCCTCCAGTGGATGAACCTCAAGAAGAAAAACAGTAAGCTCACTGTATATGAAAGAGAGTGAATTATTATTTTTTTTGTGCCTATGGAAAGTTGGCAGCTGCTGGAACATCCAAAGGGAAGTTGATCGCAGCATTTTAATAATTTGGCCTTGTGGTGAATATATTAATATGAAGCAGTAGTCGGGGTATCCTTGATCCCCTCGCTCACCATCTTTTTCTGTGGACACTTTGCTGCGGGGACATTCTCATCCAACGTCACAGAGGCTGGTTCGGAAACCGGTGCCCACAACTTTAACAAGTCGTTTTTGTAGTGTAATACGGGAGCGCGGCATTTAAGTACATGTCAAAGGGGCTACTCGGAGGGATTAGGTCACAGTTGAGATGGGGAAAGGATTCTGGGGTCAATCCGACTGGATCCAATTAGTTGCCTCTGACGGGAGGCCGTGACAAGCCTAACCCCGCAACGACGTCTTATTCTCTGAGCCGGGGTCCTCTCTGGCGAAGGGGATGGAGGGATAGAGGACTCAGGGAATAATAGAAGAACAAACAAGTCACGACTCCGGGAGAACACCCACCAGATACTCATTAGAAGAGAATCTCTGCCTCTTCCACTCCCCTTCCTCTGCTCACAGCCTCCTCCCTCCCTCCCTCCCTCAGCCTTCCCTCTCTCCTCTTCACCACTTTGCAGAATATACAGTGAGCAGTATTGACAGTACTTTTGATACCATTCAATTAAAGTTTTTTTTTCTTCTTTCTTTTTTTAAAATCTGCCCGAGGTAACAGCATTTCTTTTTTCAAAGGGGAGCTATCAGCTATATTCTTTTTGTGCTCTAAATGAATCACTTCCATGGAGTTTTTCTGCTATTCTCTCTCTCTCTCTCTCTCTCTCTCTCTCTCGCTCTCTCTCTTTTTACTTAAAGTGATGTCAATTATGCACTTTAAAAAATGTCCATTTGATGTGGGTCATTAAAACGGAAAACAGTGTGAATGTTTAATGAGTGGTGTGGGCAAAGAGCTTTGCAGATTACAAAACTCAGTGAGACGCAGAATTCTAAACAGGCTCACCTCCAATACCAGCAAAAGTTTGTGTTATTTTATTGCATCCAGACCTCCCTTTTCACATCATCCTATATTAATAAATAATAAGCAGTTGCTTAATGAAGTGTTGTTTGCCCATAACAGCAAATAGTAATCCACGGACCCCTAAAGACCTAAACAGTTCATTTCCAATGCATGAATTTAAACCTCTGAGAGAAGGAAGGTGATCAAAATGCAATCTATTCAATATGGCATGTTCATTATTGAGCGGGAAAAAAAAGGGAAACCATTTGCAACAGATAAAAGTAATTACTCACACAGAAACAGCGCTCCCAGGGACTAAACTCTTTTTAGTTGTCAAGACAGTAAACAAGTGGTGGAAATGGGGCTGGGGGGGATCAGTGGTCCTTTGAAGTCTTCTCTCCTTGTTTAAAATAAGCACAGTAGCTTGCCTATTCCCCCTCCACGGACAACGAGAGAATCAGCAGCTCAGACAGGAAGCTCTGTGGCCTTGGCACCCCATTTCAGGGACCCTGGACAGCAGCCTTGACGCAGGAAGCACAGGGTGATGGACTAATCGTATTCAGGTCCCTGAACAAGTGCCTTCTAGGCCGACTACCGCACAGCTGTGTGCGCCTCTGAACCATCACCAGCTGGGCCGAACAGGCCATCCAGCTAAGGTTATACAAAGGGCATGAGAGGAGCAGCAAAGGCTCGGTTGTAGAGTCAAGGTTTGATGAACAATAACCATCTAATTCCCGGTGAAAATCCTTGTGTGATCAATGAAGGTTGGCCACATGGCAGTCGCTCTAAACATAAAGCACCCACTTCTTTTATGTTCAAGTCATTCACATGTGCATCGGTTAAGTGGACAAGGTTATACAAAGTCAGACTGCTGCCCCCACATATAACATCCTACATGTACAAAGGTAATATTCTGTACAGACTGCGAGCAACAGGCGGACTTAGTGCGGAGGCGCATCTTTGTTCTTGTGTTTGCAAGGGCTGTTTCTTTATGCATTTCTCCAAAGGAAGTTTCCCAGCGAAATGCTATCCTTTTAAATTAAGCAAGTGAAGCACTAAAATGCTCGAGCGCAGTCTGAAAGCAACGCGGCGAAACTGAGCCCTGGTGTGAGAGTAATCAAATAACACACACACACACACACACTAAATAAAATGGCAGATTAGCAGCCAAATGCTGTTTTGCTCTGGCTGTTGAGCAACCACTGTTAGCACTGAAGATAGCTGTCTTTATTATCCTCAGATGCTGCTGCTCGAGAATTCATTTCGCCTCACAAGGTCTTCAGCTTCACCGAAACAAATGGTCTCCGATGAAAAGCACTCAGGGTCATAGGGAAGAACTGCGGAAAGCAAAGTTGGCTAATATCTTTTTTCTTTTTTTTAAACAACAACACAATGCAATTTATCATCGAGATCCATAAAATTTTTTTTTTTTTTTCTTTTATGAAGATAACTCTACATTTGTATAACCAACCTCATTTGTGATTTCGGTTCCAAGTCATAAATCATATTTAGGATTCAGCCGGCAGCTTTTCGGTCCATTCTGAACTTCTCCCGAAATGTGTGCATCACATATTTCTGTGCAAACATTTTTTTGCAGCACACCTTTACTTGGAGGAGCCTCAGAATTGAATTAGCAATCAATTCAAATTGTTAACTTAATGAACACTAGTGATCCACTGAATAATCCTGTCCCCTGTGTTCTTCTGTGTATTCTTCTAATTTGTTTTCCAAGTTGTGATTGCTTAATTGCGAGTGAATGAAAAGCTCATGGTGTAAGTCCATGAGCTAAACTTTTTTTTATCTTGTTTGCCAAGTCATTTAATTTGTATCATACCAAGCCTAAAATCTTTCTCTGAGTATTTCCTTCAAAATAAGTTTACTGTTCCAATTCTAAACATAATTTTCAGCAGAAACAGTTAAACAGTTGGCACTACCTCAGTCTAATATGTTCAAAACTTACAACTGCCTGATACTTATTTATATCTTGCTTAGGTTATTTAGGTTCCACCTGAAACAATTCTTCACGGAGAATACACGCCCAGTCTATTTTTTTGGACGGAAGACAACATAAATCACCCACATTCTCGTTAATGTTGCTGTCTGATGTGATAGCCTACTGCCCTGAATCAATGCAATTATGAAAGGCATAAATTATCACTCAGCATTCAAGTTTCCCACTTTGAGCATGTTGCAGTGGTACTTTTCTATAACATGTTAAGTTTAAGTCAGTAGTACCACTTACATAGACATACAAGCCAAAGGAATCTGTACCTGAAACCATAATTACACACTTAATGAGACAAACTCCAGAATAACAGTCAGAAGCTGTGATACTTACATGAAAAGAATGAGGGGAAAGCGCTGAGAATTTGAAGTGAGTTATAACCCGCTTAGCTACCAGTGACAGCAGAGCTTCTCCCCGTAACAAGGCTGGGGCTTGTTATGCTAATTGCGGTGTATATCCAAGTGAGGAACCGAGAGCTGGAGTCAAAGCCAAGACTGTGTCTGTGTAAAGTAGATTTAAATCTTCATTATACTCTTTGTCACATTTATTGAATTACAATGCTGTTCATCTGAATGGGACACTTTTCAATTCATTTTAAGATGAAGATTATTGCTGGAACTGGGAATACGACCAATTTATGGCTTTACAGGTCTGAAAAATCCAACTTTAATTTGGGGTGATGCCGTTGGTCGTGGGGGGGGGTAGTCACTGCTGATGGACACAATTTTCCGTGTCCACGCCAAGGACTGCCAAGCCTTCAGAGGAGGAGGAGATTGGAACAGTGTTCTCATCATCCCTGAGCTAGTGGGTCATGGTTTAAACACTAATCCTGAAGGATGAGTGAGGTTGAAACATCCACCACAGCATGCTCCAAAGATTGCACCCGGTCTGTCTGATCACATGCTCGTAAAAAAAACCCCAAAAAAACCCACACACTTATGGTAGGGAAAAGGGCAGCTGCAGCTGTCAGGAACCTCTGCTCTGCCATTATCAGCGGGGAGCCAAACAGAACAGTTTATCTGACTGCTCTGACAAATATGTGACAGAGGTTGCAGGTGAGTGTTGGTTAAAGCTCGCAGAGCCAGGGCACGGCTTGATCTGACATTAAGTTGTGGAGCAAAACAAATTCCTCCACAATGTTCCATCACGGCGATCAATAACACAGTTGTAGACAAACCATGGGCGTTGGCTTGACATTCACTGAGCGGTAGTACTGAACGGCTCTTGGAAATGACACCCAACAGGTGTAGCTGTCAATAGGAAGTGAAAAGGCCTTACAACAAAAGGCTACCAGCAGCTCCGCCTGCCTGGAGGCATCACTGCCAGTTTAATTATTGTTTTGCTGTCACAGAGATAATTCATTGAAATTACAGTGCTGTTGTGATATTCGGAGGCCTACCGGCTTGTCTTGCTGGGCAGTACAAACAGGTACAGTGTGGCTCTGATTACAAAAAAGTGCATCCTGTTGTGGGCTGAATGGTTCCCTCTGTATCAGAGCCACTGTTATTACAGGGCTGAGTTGTACTTAATGGTTCAATTACGGAACAACCGCTGTCTTTGTATTTAATTGCAGAGGAATCAATTAAGGTCTATTTTCTCGCCCCCTTGCTAAAAAGAAAGATCCTTGATGAAAATGTGGCCAGTCTAGGATTCAGTTACTGGAGTATCGAGCAGACAACCGCCATTAAACCTCAAGGCATGGATGCACCCTGAAAGAAAATTTCAACTAGGTTAGAAAAGCTCTGTGAGGCAATTATAGAGTCGAACCATGGAGAAAAGCAAACTCAATATCTTATTCTTGAAATGATTAAATAAATCTGTTTGGGGGTTATTGGGAATTCAATACAGAATTTTAAAGAGAGGGAGAAATGAAGAAGAGCATATTAGATGTTTTAGCCTATTATTGGATTTGAACATTTAAATGTCAATACTCCCACATTTGTTTTTGTTTTTTGTGTAGTTTTCGCTGGCATTAGAGTCGAGTGCTGGTTGTGGCACAGAAATGATCATCATGAAGCTCGGCTCCCTCATTCAGTGTAAATCCTCTTTTCCTCATGCAACATCCACCATCTTAATGTATACAGCAGAGAAAAAAAGAGACCATAGAAACCAAATTGATCATTTTTTTACCCCTCTCTCTGCGGCTGCTTGTGGACAATAGGGCAGTTACATCACACAGCTGGGAGCACAACATCACTGTTGCATTGTGGGACATGTTCCCCTGCGCTGACGCACCTCAACCTGTGAGAAGGGTGTGAGTCACACACGGCGAGGCACACTGTCGCCTGTCCCTGGAGGACCAATTATTTGGTATGTTTGCCCTAAAGTGTCACCATTACACAGATAGCATGATTGAGTAAAAAAAAAAAAAAAAAAAAAAAAATCAGGTGAGGCAGAAAATATGGTTCACACTACTGATGGCCTTACAGTTGCATCAGCATCAGTTTGTTTACTGCAAACACATGCTAGGATGGGAACATTGTAGTAGAGAGTGAATGGATGAAACACTGGCCACAAAGGATGTGGCTAGAGATATATTATGTTCTTCATACTATCAACAAATCCTGTGACAAGACTAAAAGCAGTACCCATTTAGACTTAAGGGCTGTCTACACCAAGAATGATCATGATTAGTACAACTATAACAGTGTGAGCGTCCACACTGAAAATGGATATAAACGACCTGTTACTGTAGTGTGATAAACAAAGTAACAAAGACGTACACCCCCAGAATGAAATGGTTTTACAAAATTTTTCAAAGACGAAAAGTTAAGAGAAATCTACACATTGTTCCGAAAGTAGTCTTTTTAAGACAAATTTCCATTTGTGCTTTTGGCTGTGTCTGGTTTTTTTCCTGGTGATTGTCAAAGGACATCAAGATGAACTTCAGAGACCCAATCAGCACTGTGTCTTAGGTAAAATTACATTTTGTATTTGTATTTTGCAGCCTAGTGTAATCTTATCAGCATTTTGCATAAATAGTTGTTCAAGCAGTCATTGGAGTAGACCATTTTAAAAGTGTTTTCTAAATGCCACTAGTTAGATTAGATAAAAGAAGTGGGCACACTTAAGCACATTACTTGGTAAGAAAATATCCTCCAACTTAAGCTAAGGTATGGGCCTGTAAATTCATTTGGAATTTGATTGGCTGTCAGTGTTTCTATCGTTCATTAAATCGCTCTGAAAGTGATCACGATGCCATTTTCATTGATATTGTACTGCCATGACACTAGCTAGCTAGCTTTAGCAACATTACGTATAACACACTGGCAACCACACAAGGGGTCAGATGATTCGAACAACTACGGTATTGTGACATGAATACAAAGCCCTTTCACTTTCCTTGTGTCTGAATGGTACTATATAAAAACATTCACCTTTCCTTACAGCACAGAGCATACAGACACAATAAAAAAGACTTCAGGCCTAATCCACAATAGCCCCAGATCAGATGTACCACCCATTCTCGATACCACTGGTCTTTCTCTCTGCATTTGGTAAATAATAACTTAAAGCATCATCAACACTATGGGAATTCAGAAACCTTTCATTTCTATGCAAATGATAATTTAAGATTGAAAGTACCCCGGGCCAAAATTTGAAAAACAATTTTTCTAGCCCACATATTCTGGCTTGCTCTGTGCATCTAGTTTAGCCCGCGTGGACAGATGGTAAACAAACTCTAATTTCTATCGTGTGAAGACAGGTGTGCATTTGCTCGGGGAAAAATGCCGTAGCAATTCTCGGGAGTCAAAGCTGTCTGGCCCTTGGCAACCTCACTGCCTTGAAGGTCAGCTTCTCAAAGGCAACCCATACCCCTGACTGCAGCTCTTTTTGCTCTTCATCCATTTTGGCAAATGGCAAGACGGGGCTGATCAATCAAGTGCCGTCAAAAGGCCAAATAGAAAAAAAGGCCAAACAGCAGCCCTGATCCTCTGTATCGACTGCTTGGATTAGAGAGGATCACCCTCCAGGCTCTCTACATGATTTGGCCATATAACTCCAATACTATCTTATGATGATAACTGCTAACTTCAGAAATCCAACAGTGTGCATCTGTCCTCCTGCTAGTCTGCCAATCTGTAAAAATGATCAGTGCACCTACGAGAAACATGCTGTTGGAAGTCATATCGTAGAGCGCAATCAATGTATTCCAACATCCAACATGATATACAGTGTATTCAGAGATATTACTCTGGCAGACAGAGCGATGGCAGAAGTACTTAAGCATGCTTTCAATAATGGCTAATCTGTAACAGCTAAATTTTGAGATGAAGTAGCGTGCATCTGTTTCCTAATGTATTCATGCTTCTACCCCGAGTACCTCTTCAGGGATGTTGACACAGCAAACAGATGATCATGACATCAAACTTCCAGAATAAAAAAACAAACGTCTTTGAGGCTTTGACAGGAGAGAGATGAACAACACTGAGTCAGTGGTTTAACTATCAGGTGACAAAGTGGTAAACACCTTCAAATCAATTAGAATCTTAATAACACCTCTAAAAGACTTGGCTTAAAGGTAACAGTGTTTTTTGACTTCTGGACATACAAGGACATGCATGTACAAACCATTTAACTGAATCTGAATCCAGTGTTGAATCCTCCTGCCTAATCTGAGTTTTTTAGAATTCCCTTATAGAGTAAATGTCAGTTTAGCTTTTAAAAGGACTCTAACAATTTATGATTATTTTGATCACCTTTTCCTTGCGTGACGTGAAAAACAAGACCTTTCCCATCTCTCTCAGTTGCCTAAACAAAACCATGGTTTCAATAACATTAAGAAGTGTTGCCTTGCTTATACATCTAGTATTGATAACATATTGATATGCTATTAAAAGATTTAGACTCTTCTCTAGGTTCAGTTGCCATTGTGTCTTGTGGAAGTACAAAATCCAACAGTTTCATCTCAGTCATATGAGTGTTATGGAGTGATGTTTCTCATCTCACAGAAAAGGATCTTTGGCTGAAAAGACTGTGCCTTGCAAAGAGCTTAACTGACATCAGCCAGATGTACAATCTCGTTGTACATGGAGTTTGTGTTATATGGGTTAACATTTACATGCGACACAGTGGTCCAGCTAAAATAACTTTCCTGAGTACAGACAGTTTCATTTCACAAAGTACTGTCATTTTATGGGGGCTTTCTCCACAAAAAGGGTCATGCAGAAAGGGGTGGCCTGTGACATCCGTGGCACATACATAGCAGTTGCACTACTCACATAACAAGAGTTTCATTGATTACAGTGGAAGCATTGTGTTGTAGTAGCCGCTTCATGCTCGTTTCACATGTAAGTTGAGCGTACAATGTAGTCAAAGTGTAAGCAACAAAACATTAAGTAGAAAAAAAAACAAGCTGTATGACATCTGAACAGTTCAACATTACTTACCAATAGTGACAAAAGTCAGGAAAACAGGAATCTTATTGGATGCAGATATGGAAAGTAAAGATCTGTGCAAAAATCTAGAGGAAGGAATCGCATGTTGTGTGTTTGTAAGGCCTGAGACAATGCACAGGGCACCTTTATTGTAGTTGAAATTAAAGTACATAAGTATACATCATACAAACATTAATCTGTACATATGTCTGTGTACACATGTGCATCCCTACACTACTAACAAACACAGCCATACACTTACATAAAACTAAGCATACATCTTAACGTGCCGTAAAATAACAACACACAACACAAATGCACTCAAAAGGAAGAAGCACACAGGCGGACAAGAATGAGCCCCAAAGACTCTATCCATCTTTTGTTCTTTTCAGTTATGCATTTTACAATCTGGCTTCTGCTGGCAGGTCCATTGCCTTCAGCTCGTTTGTTGTACGTTGGACGCATGTGAAATTGTTGTGGCTCTGTTTGTATTGTCTGCTCTTGTCAGTGGGAGCAAGTCGTGGAGTGTGTGTGGGTGTGTGTGTGTGTGTGTGTGTGTCATCTCTTTGACCAGCTGAATGGCTGCCTGTTCTCTTCAGCTCTCAAAGGATGGGAGTCGCGGCGGAGGGGCTGCAGCCTCTGAAGATGATCCTGAGGGCCATTTTGTATTTACAGAATCCATAGAGCTCGAAAGCCGGGGAGCTTGAAATGGATGATAGCCGCGTTTGAACAAAGGCTCGTATAGATTTGAAGTGGAAAATGCACAAATCGAGCAAACATGAGGGCTAATACACCAATTCAGGATAATGCCCCCCATTGTCCCACAAAGTGCTGCTTTTCTCTCTTTGTGGGCTCGAGTATCATTGCAGTTGCTTTTAGGTGTCCCTTGAAATTACAATAGACTGGCAGCAACTTGTCAGCAGAGAAGCAATTTCATCATCATCTGCATTAAGAATGCAGGGCCTGTTGAAGAAAAATACATAGAGGATTTCAGCAGTAGTTACCACTGTACGTCGACATTTTGGAAATATGCAAGATCAAACAATGTGCTAACTCTTCAGAGTGTCAGTCCTCTGTGGATCTTTGAGCCATGTCGTGTAAGAGCTTTGTGATCAATACAGTCAAGAATTCTCCTTGAAACAGAAAATTCTGTTTTAGCGAATAGACGTTTCACAAAATTACATCATGGATCAGACTATACACGTTGAGAGACATGTCGACTTCTCTCAGTAAATCACTGCGCTCGTTCTGAAGGCATTTAATACAGCTCATGCATTTTCCAATTACACGTCAGTGTCAGCCCGCCGAATTGTAAATGCATAGTTAGCAGTCATCCATTTTGTTTCTCGAAGGTTTAATGAAGTAATGAATCAACATAGGACTTCATTATTTCTCTGCCTACCGTAAATCCAGAAAGTGCTACATACTGGAAGCTTTTTGGCACAGGTTAAATTATTGAAGCTCACACAGCCAATGATTTTTATTCCATAACAATCCCTCCAGGGGCTACACAGATATGTGACGCTAATTAAAACAAATAAACGTGACAGTCTAACCTGAGATTTATCGCTTGGTAGAAAGACGTATGAACTGTAACAAGTGTAAAGCAAGTTAGAAAATTGACTTTTTTAAACATTTGATTAGTTAACACTTTAATGTTCTTTAATGTTAATGGGCCTTTCACAGAAAAAGCCAGCATCAGGGTAGCCAGTGTGTTCCAGTGGGTTGGTTACAAAGAGTGCATTGTGGATTAGGTTTGTAGTCTCTTTGGGCAACTTAAGGCATACATGAAATATGAGGTGTTGTACCCGGACATGTACAGCACAAGAAATGTATGAATGTGCTTTCATGCATGTATTGATGGGAACATAAAGAGCAACATACATAATATGCATGATGCCCAAAAGGCACTTGCTTCCCTATAAGAACTGGAGGCGTTCTTTAGGCTGTGCTGGTCTTCACAATAGTGCTTTTCCTTAAAAAAGCCGGTGATTATTCCACTTATCAAACAGTTTCCCGTGTTTACAAAAAGCATACATATTAAGACTTGAGTGCAGTGTGGATTCATGTACTTAAAAGTCAGAAGATGCTGCATTATTTATGCCGGCGCAAATTGTTAAGATATAAGCCTGGTTGCTTGTTTCAGAGACAGGGATATTTCATGAGAATGGGGCTGTGTTGCAGTATTGATCCAAATGTTGGTAACTGCCAGCAATTTGTGTAATGAAGAACTTCTCCTGCCGCGATCTGTGGTACTAAAATCACATCTCCGTTCACTGACATGCCATTTCCCTCCATCAACCGAACACTGCTCAGGTGCACTGATACACTAACCCATGCGAGGCTTTTGGGATTTCTTGGCATTTGCCAAGCTTTGGCCCTGCCTCGTCTCAGCAAATGCACAATCAATTTTACCTCCTTGTCTCCTGTTTCTAATCCCAAAACTACCTTCGTTGCCTGCTCAATAGAGTCCAGGGTTCAGTACGCTCACTCTGCTTGATGGTTTTTGCCCTATCAGGTGCGCTGGGGATCGAATGTCGGCACTGTCAGGCAGCTTGTCTCAGTGCCCGAAGATGAATACCAGACAGTTACTCCTCCTCTTCATCCTGTCTCTCATTATCCCTCACCTTGTCTCGCGTGTGGTGATTGCTGCCTTACCTTTATGCTGTGCTCTGAAATGAATTGAAATCAAAGCTTTTATGCACAAATCCATTTCCAAAGCCTTAATCATGCCTAAAAAGGTCCCATTACATTATTTTTTTACACTCATTATCAGTTGAATACAAAGGCATATTAGAAGCCTTAGCCCTTTAATGATTAATCAAATGCACTTGAGGGTGAAAGCTTTATATCTGATACCTTTGAACAAATGCGTCCAATTTCACACAGAGATATTAATTTTGATGGCTTTGCAGTAGAGAATCATACTTGTTTCTTTTCTTAAGATTCTGCCACAAAGTCTCTTCCATATAGTTTACTGCTTCGGCACAGCCTGAGAGTCTCCTCCTGCTGTGATAAAGGCATTTCACAGCTGGGAGTCACGATCGGGGAAATCATGCCGTACAGTCTGAATAAATAAAGCCTCGTCAATCACCGGCAAGCTGACACGTTGTAAAACGCCTCATTAATAGCTTAATGAATCATAATATAAAGGTGTTGCCATCACCCCTGCCTGACTATGGCTATATACATGTGTGTCACTTTTATTGATCTGGCCTGCACATGTTGATATATAGTATCAATCTAATTGCGCTCAGAGAAGGTTTTTATGGGCGTTTGCCGGGAAGGACATTTATACGGCGCTGCCTAAGATCACCTCCTGTCACGTGACTTTGTGATCAGGTTTCCTGGGACAAAACTGCACCTCTGTCATTAAAAATAATCATTGCTTTGGGAGAGCGCTGAAAAAAAATGAAAGGGCGCTGTATGTTTTATTAATAAATCCTGCAACAATCACTCCGTAGCTGCAAGAGCGAACGAAAAAGAACCGCTTCAAAGCTGGAATACAGATGAGACAATTCATGACTTTGTACTGATAGTTTGCAGACAAAATCACTATTATTATGAGCGTGATATAAATTCTTTGTTGCTGAAAGGGCTAATTCATTTTTTTTCCCTTTCTGAGTTTACAGTGCGTGGGTTTGCTGTAATGCAAAAAAAAAAAAAAAGATCAATACCTTATCCCACAGGGAAAATACCAAGAAAATTGATGTTACAATGTTCTGTATGTGAAATAGTCTTCTGGAGCAAACAGCTGGGGGAAAATTCAATCCCTGAAGTGGTGTTGACAAACCGTATCTTCCCAAGGTCATCCATAGAATGATCTTGTCCTCAGGGCCACAATGAAGATATCAGGTACAGTTGTTGTGAGTGAAATGACCTGCCGCACTCTTCCAGCCATTACTTCCCTGTCAGTCAGGCTCCCCGCAGAAATTCTAGATAATGATATAATAAGTTAATAACAACTTATCACTGATAACAGTTTTATTTCTCTAGACATGTATGTATTGACTTGCCTCCGGGAAAAAAGAGAAAGCCAAAACAAAAACAAAGCACAAACAGGGAAACAAAATAACTTAAAAGAGATTTTAAGACAACATAGCATTCTATGGTAGACATAAGAGTATTATCGGCATTCCCTGCAGATACATTTTATCATCCTTAAGTTTCCAAAGCTTCCCCAAGTTCACAATTCTCCAAGAATGCCAGCGATAGACTGGAGACCTGGAGTAAATGAGCCAATTTCTTTTTCATTATATATGTTAATTTTTCGAAAGGCGAAGGCAAGCAGGCTGCTCTTTAAGCCAGCGACCAACAGAAGGGCTTTTTGCATTCTTCCAAAATGAGGGCTCAAGACATAATTCTCTTACTTTCTTCTTTTTGCTGGAAAATGGGTATAGTCCTCTGGGTATAAATCAAAAATGCAAAGTTTAGGCGGATAGGATTTTCAAGTTTTTCAGAACAGAATGCAACAATAATGCAGACCAAATGTGCTCTTGTAGATTATTATCATTATTTATTTATTTTTTTGATCACTTTGAATCCTATAAAAGTTTGGGTTGTTAAAAGTAAGGTTGGTAAAATGACAGTTCAGTTGCATAGATCGTTTAGAAGCACCAGGTTATCATCTGCATACATCACTATATGATGTTTGAAGTTCAGTATGTAGGGACATGACATTGAGGTGTGTTATCTCATTCAACAGCTCCATAAAGCCAAATCAAAGGGTTTTGGTGAGAGAGTACCCTGCTGGCCGACACCTCTGTCAAATAGCTGGGATAGCATGTTGAGTTAATAACTCCACTCTATCCACTCAGCAATGGGCGATTTTTCACCAAACCATTCTGCCCTGGATTGATCACTGTCAGAAACACCATTTCCAATCTTCCAGCTGTGAACTTAGTGTTAATCTTCGCACTGATGTTAAGCAATGAAATAGGTCTACGATGTACAATTGATAGGAGACTTATTGGGTTTGAAGTTAAGTGTTACCGGTGCAGTCCTTAGGGAAACCTGTGGAAAAAATTAACTGTTGAACCAAGTTTTCATACATGGCTAAGAGAGGTTCAAGTGGTTTATCTTTCTGGGAGTCCATCAGAACCTGCAGCTTTACCTCCTGACATATTAATAAGGCACCAGCAATTTTCTTAAGCAGCTCATTTCCCATCCATATGTGCTTGACAGTTCTTGACCTGCCAGTAACATTAATGTATTCAATTCTTCTTTACAATGCAAGCTACTAATTACATTCAGAAAAAAATCTCCTTAATACATTGTACTACATGTGGCTACTGCAGCTGTAGGGATGTTATGACGGAGTCTTATCTTAATTGCATTTTCAGTATATAGATAACAAGCAGAAGACATGTGTTGCATTACTGTGAAAGATGCTAATGTGCATGGAAGAGTGTAAAGGACGTTTAGGTGCCACAGTTTTGGGTATGAATAAGAGAATTATTATCAGTTTTCTCAGAATTAGCCCATAAAATATAATGGACAGTTTACCCTTTTCATTGCTTTTTAATTAGTCTGGGGAGATTCATTTTTTATGCATCAATTTGAAATGCCTATTTGACAGCCCCATTTATGTTCACCCTTTCACAGTGGAAAGCAAAAGAAAAGCACAGCTGATGTGTTAAAGTGATGCACTAAATTTAGCGAAGTGCAGGCGGTAATTATTTTCAGGGAATTATAGTATAACCACCTAAACTTTAACAGAAGTTTCTAAAGGTTCTCAGCTGGTAATTTCCTTGTTTCTGCTCTGGGAAGATTTACAGATATGGATGAAAGCTCAGATATCATGTGTGTGTCCACTACTTTCATATGACAAAGTCCAAAGACTGAAATGTGAGCTTTTTTTTCTCTTCCAGTGACACAGATGTCCAAATTTAGCAGCCAGCAATGTTTGTCTGATGTTCATAAAAGCAGGACATGTGATTTAGGCCTCTCAATTGAAAATGATTGCATGCTCGTACACCTTTTAAACCTGGTTGTGTCCAGGGCAACGTACACAGCGAGAGTTTTAAATTGAAATACCCTTTGCTGCTCTTCCATTTCTGCACTTTGATGTCAGTGCATCACACTTCCTGCAAAACGGAGGTCAAAATACACACATACACGCACAAAACGCACACAGCAGCGAAGATTAATAGGTGTTAACAACATCTGATACCGACAATTTAACACTGATCCAGCTGAGTGTCTGTGAGGGTGACTAGACAGGTTACCGAGCCAGAACATCAGGACCTTGGACGGTTACATCACCGTTAAAAGGTGGAAAAGAAACACTTAATCCTCGCCTTCTAATTGTCCAACACAGACCGAGACACACACAGTAACACATAAATCCCCCCTAATCGTGCCAAAGTTATGGGCAAAAATTGGTGGTTTTCAGAGCAACGCAATCACAAGAATGATTTTAGTTTGTCTTTATGTTACAACTATGCGTTTGTTTAGGTTGAATTTTCTTTTTCTCTTTTTCTTGTCACAACCCTGTGTTTGTGCCCTGATTGGATTCAATCACAAAACACCCTGTAAGAGCGAGGAAGAAAATTAAGGTTTGGCTTGAAATACCTGTTTTGTTTGCCACGATCACAGATGGAAATAGTCCAACTTCCTGTGAAAAATAGCTGGTTTTGTTTGCCATGAAAATGTCTGGAATCATCTCCAGATATCCTTCAAAATATCCTATCATGGATCATAGGTTTCTGCAGCCTTGTTGACTTGTACAAACTACACAACCATCCCCTCCACCTCCTGATGTGAAAAGTGGCTAATAAGCATTTAATGTTAACATGATGTGATGCCCCTGTGGGCATGTGTGGGTGTGGTTTAATTCCAGGGCTGATTACAATAACTCAGAGCACCTGTTCCCAGTGCCCTGTAGTCTTTGGCTGCTCCTCCTTTAGTTTTAAAAGAGGCTGTGTGAGGGCTCACGCTCGCTCTGTGTCCTGTGTACTAACATCCCTCTGTTTCCCTCCCGCAGATGCCACCGGAGTGATCCTCAATTTGCCCGTTGATTATTAAGAAAACAAATAAACTTGTTTTGTCAATTGCTGACATGGTGCGTCTACCTCTTGTTGCGGCCACTTGAGCCAGGTCATAACAAATGGGGGCTCGTCCGCTCGTATAAGGTTTTGGAGATATCAGGGCGCATGGTGCCGCTGATTATCTAATTTGGTCCAGCGGGGTGCTGGTTTAGGATCCTTTGTCTTGGGAGATGCATCATGTGTGTTAATTTCCAGGGACCCGTATAGCGCGGATAGTTATTGGGTTTTTGGAGGTGCCGATCAGAAGGTAAGTGTTACTGGTTTGAAACGCTTTGTGCAGGGATTTCCCCGTTAGGCCGAAGTGGCGTTTACCCCTTTGGGTTACGTCAGTTGTTTGTTGTTTTAATAGTGTTGTGGTGACGTGGCTAGTGTCAGCTGTTTTCGGACAAGCTGTCTCGGGGGCACATCTGTGTGACGTTGTGGGATTGCCTGAATACAGGTTGCTCCACATGTCCGCGGTTTTTCGTGCGTAAATACCCGCCACAAGCCGCATGAAGACTAGGGGTGAGTATTAGTTAGTTCTGGCTAGGC
>JARJLU010011661.1:0-36424 GCA_030272975.1 Sparidentex hasta
AATAAGAAAACAAAGTTAAAAATACCAGAATCTAAAAATACATTAAAAATTACAGATAAACACATGTATATTGTTTACCAGTATCTGTGCCACAGCATCCGTCAGTGGTCACGTCAGTCTTGAACTGAAACAAATAAATAACATATACTTAAAATATCTTTCAGGTAATGTTACCATCTCCACACAGGTTAAAATACTCAGCACAAAGAGCACTGGCAGCACACAGACACATGGTTACATAAGTGAGACACAAACAAAAGGCTAGCACAAACCTGAGCTATGTCTAGCTTTCGCCCTGTATGAGAGGGAGAGTACACACCAGGTGCTGCAGCCAAGTCAAAAGGGCTCTCCACTGAGACAAGCAGCACTTTATCACTTCCTGATTGTCACCTGGTCACATGACCGCAGGCAATCACCTGGTCATGTGACTATGTATCCATGGCAAGTATCACACTATCCCCACATGTTTATATGCAATAACTTTGTTGAATGAAAAAATGCAGTACTGCTGTTAAATTACCTGACTTTTCCTAAAAGTGTCTGTATTTGAATTTAGAGGAGTTTTTATATAAATTACACAAAAGACAAAGACAATATTATATGTTTTACCTATTTCGGCCATAAACAGTCATATTGACCTCACATCATTTCGCGGGGTTTGTTGCTTTCTTTGCCTGTGTTAGCAGTCTTCAGCTGCGCTTCTTTGTGAATTTACTTGTAAGTTAATTATTATTATATAGTTGTATTATATAGCCTGGTTGGCACCTTGGGCATACACAAATGGGATATCTCCCTCCATGAAACAGCAGCGGAGCTGTTGCGACTCTGACTGTATACCAGGGAAAGCCGAGTAAGAATGTCTGTCTCATGAGCACCTGCACACAGGTGTCGGCCCCTTTAGTGGGGCGAAGGCGAAACCAGACTCTGTGATTTAATACAACAACACAAAGTACGGTGAGGACGTCCCGGACCAGATGCGAGGGCGAGTCCGTCAAAGGCGGAAAAGAATATGGCCATTGTCTTCTATAACATCCTCGACCTGGCTGGGATCAATGTCCGCATCTTATTCAAGGAGCGCCAGCAGACAGGAGAGCCAGGAGGAAAGTCCTGCAGCAGCTGTCAGAGGAGCTGAGGGCAGAATATATTGAGGGAAGAGGAGCCGCGGCAGGCGGCACAAGGTGGGCAGCAGCGGAACCAACCACTGCTGCAGCAGCAGACACAGATACGGAGGCAGTGCCGGTCCGAAAGAACTGCAAACGGAACCAAACGTCGGACACTTGAAATGCCACAAGCCCGTGTGTTGTAACTGTGTGAGCGGAGGTAATCTGCAGACTGTGACCAGGGATCACAACGGCTCTTTGTTTTTGTTTTAGATCAGCTCGTTTCCAGCTTTTTCGATTATTATTATTCATTTCATTATATATTAAGTGTTAAAATAAAATGTTTTACATTTTAACATCACTTACTTTTAACAGTTTATTTTCTTGTTCTGAGTTTTCTCTATTAAAATCTTGTATAAATATGTGCAATAATTACGGTTTACTATGTGCAATGATATGAATATTTTTAAATGTATAATTAAACTTGTTAAAACGTTTATTTTGGTATTATTATATTATGTATATTATGATACCATGAATGCATTCATCACTCAGTTGGGTATTTACATGAGAGATTATAGAGTTTAAAATCTAGTGGTCAAAATGACTTACAGTCGTTCTGGAATTCTGTCTCTTCTATGGACTGTCTAGCTCAGGGGTCACCAACATTTTTGAAACTGAGAGCTACTTCATGGGTACTGAGTCATACCAGGGGCTACCAGTTTGATACACTCTTCTGAAATAACAAATTTGCTCAGTTTGCCTTTAGTCATATGTGATTATTAATGATTAATGATACTCATCTATGTGAAGACACTGATCACGTTAATTATTTCTCACAATAATTATCGACAATGACTTAACAAGGTGGGAAACAGATAATATCAATATTCAATTTTAATTTTTAGAACAGGCCTGAGGGCTACTCATGTGGTCCTTGGGGGCTCCCTGGTGCCCATGGGCACCGTGTTGGTGACCCCTCCTCTAGCTCAACTAAGTAGTAACACAAGATACAACAATATGCAGGCTGAACCTACTTGCTGCTGCACTGAAGACCTTGTGTTGAGGTGAGAATAAAACTTTTGTCAGTGCAGTACGAAGACATGGAGGGCCCCAATGACTAGGTTTGCCTTGGGCCCCCAAATATGCCCCTGCAAACCAGGCATTTGTCGCTGTTTGCTTAGGTTTAGTTAAATCTAGGAAAACAAAAATATATATTTCGGGTAGGAATCACCATATTATCTCATAGTTTGGGCGTTTTGGTTTACTTGTTTTACTTTGAAGGTTCCCCATGTGTCATGTTGTGTTACTGCCGGTCTTCCTCTGGTTTTCCCTCCGTTGTGATTGTCCAGATTAGTTTCACCTGTCCCTGATTAGCCTCCTGTGTGTTTAAGACCTTGTCAGTTCATCAGTTTTGTCCCAGTCTCTGCATTGCTGCTTGTGTTATCTGCCCTCATGCTTCTGGATTCCTGTCTGTGATGTTCTCTCTGGTTTTGGTCTTTGTACCTCTCTTTGTTTCTTGTTTTTGTTTGTGTTTTTGTAGATTTGCCTCTGTCTGCTTTGTTAGTTTTGTTGCTCACATTTTGGACTTCAGATTTTTGACAACCGCTTCATCATTATTGCTCACTTTTTGTGTTCTTGCATTTGGGTCCTCGCTTTTTTTTTGCAAACTATCACACGTAACGTAATTACTGTTATGTTGTGTACCGTTTCACCATTTGACCTCTGTCTTTCTTCCTGGACATGAGCGCTGTCCTCTGAATCAAAATCCTGTGTTGGTCTGACTTCTCCTCACTTCCTCCATTGCAGATGTAATAGTAACTGCAGCCATTAGAGGCTACTGCATATTATCAACAAATATAGGTCTTAATAAGGACCGGCTCCATTATTTGCTTTATCATGGTCGATTCAGGGTTAATTTTGATTTCTTCTTGGATACCCTTGGATTACGTACTGTTCTGCGTGCCTCAATGTAAAGGCATTTCTATAATTCTATTATAATATGCGGTGTGAGTAAGAATTATCAATAATTTCCCACAAATCGCTTATTGCTTTTACTGTCCATAACAACATCTCCGTATGTAAACCATCCCATCTCCCTCATTTCAGTCCTTCACTTCACCACAGGTGTCAAGTTTTTTTTGGTTTTTTTTTTGTATTCTAAGATAGTAATCAGACAAGCGAAAGCCACCAGCCTGCGGGTCATGACTATGTCACGTCAAAGACAACACCTGAGATCCCTTCAGCAGAAATTCTTTTCAGCTACCCTTCAGTGGCTGGACCACCCTTCCCTGAAATCCCCACCTGTGAGAGAGGTACCAACATCCTCTCTGCCTAAATACTGCCAAAGACTCCCTGGCTCCTCATTCCAGTGCATCTCTCAGCACCAACTCTCTTATCCTCCTCTATACTCAGCCAGAAAAGCACCTGAGGGCCTGCACTCCTCCGCAGGTATTTCTGCTGAAAGCTATAATAAATCATTTGCCTTTTGTGTCTCAGCTTTCTGCCTATTTTGCTAATGTGTTTTCTCTCTTCCATCCCGGTTGTGGAGTTGACAGAGGCCTACTTTAAATAGGCTCAGGAGTGTGCTAAGACAGATTCAGCTCTTGCAAGTGATTCTTGCTCCTTGTCATCGCTCCAATGCCCCATTTCCCAGGGCTGAATAGTGCAGGAAGCACAGTGCCGGAGACGCATCGTGGCATGCAACAGGTAACGGAGAGGAAGAGGATAGAAAAAGGAACAGGATTTTATTGAAATGGAGTAATTGAATATTTTTCATAGTCCTGTGTTGACTTTTTGTTGCTGTCCACAAGTGTTTTGACCGTAGCTCTATATCAAATGCCAGTGACTTTGGTTGTGGTAAAGTGACTCTGCAGGGAAGAAAGCATAGTGTTTATTCAAGGGGGAGAATTTCACATTTTGACCAAATTGACTCTCTATAGAGAACAGCTCAGCAGGCCATGTAAATATCAAAAAAAGCTTTAATGAAACCAAGAGGGATGACAGTTTCCAAAGTACATATTATCTATGGAGAGGTCACAGTGGGAAAGCGGCCTGCCATCCGTCTGCATTGCTTTTGGTGGCCAGAAAGTCATGAGCGATCGTTGGAATTTTTTGGTCAGAGCTTTTCACGTTTGAGCCCGAGCCTTCCTGACAACCCCTTCCTCACTGTGTCATCCCCCGCGCGCGCACGCTCACACAGACACATGCGCACGTGCACGCGCAGTTCCACGTGAACGCACATGCATGCTCCGCCATCCAGCTCAGTGGCTTGGAGCTCTCGCAAAAGTTCCTAAATCCGTCTCCTGAATTCTGGGTCGGTGGGAGCGGACTTCCTGAAAACAATGGAAAGGACTAATCTGCGGATTTGCAAGTGGATTTGATAAAGGCCCATGTATCTAAGCCAAAGTTTCTCTGACCTCTTGTTAAAAACGTCTCATCCCTCCCTGCCCGTCCCTCCCACTCTTGTTCTTCTCGTGAATGGAGAGAGAGTGGATTACCAGAGGTGCTGTGTCTCTAATTAAACTCTTCTCTCTGTCGCACCCCCCCCCATCCCTCCTTCTTCTGTCCATCATGAAACCCAGACAAATCTCACATTCTCTCTTTCTTTTGGCATTTTGGCACAACCATTAGTTGTAATGAAAAGGCTCATGCTGATGACTCTGAACAGGAGTAAGGCGCGGCGGCGCCAGGGTCACGAGTCAAAGGTCAATCCTCAGAGGTCAGGCGGAGGTTAATAAGGTGTTTTGTCACTTGAAGAAATGTCTAATCTCCCTGAGACTGAAAAGGATGAATCTTTCCTTTGGCAAACTTCACAAGTAGCCGCTGACCCCCTCCTCATTGCCCATCTAACCTTTTCTTTCAAGTGTACTCCCCTTTGTAGTCCACCCTTTGTAGTCCATTTCAGCAAGGCAAAACCTCCCAAAGCTGGTTCGTCCGGGATTAATTTACGGCAACATTTCCTAAATCCCCCCTCTATTCTATCTGCTCATCATCGCTCATGGAAAGCTGTCCTTCGCCAGCCTGTTTGAATACCTAACTGGTTGAGTCCCGTGAAACAATTAAAATTCCAGCCTTTGGCCCTCACTCCGCGAGCTGTCTTCAAGCATGGAGCTCACTCGGGCACAGATGCAATTTTGCTGACAGGAGCCCACTTGATGAGGGTATTATTTTAATGGGAAAGAGTTGCCTATTCATCACATGCATGTGGCCATCGCCGAGACACAAAGTACAGATAATGACGGGAACCAAAAGCTGGCGGGGCGCCAGGTCTGCGAGAAATGCTGCCCACTCGCCAATCTACAGCGGCAGTGACTCAACCAGACAGCTGCAGACAATAAAACTTAGCTTTTTTGATGGTCTTTATTAACCTAACAAACATCACATCCACTGTATATATCTGCTGTCACTCACTACACTTGTCATTCAGTTGACAATATGATACAATATCATTTCACTCCAAGACCATGAGTTTATGTTTTCAGCAGCGATAGCCTGCTGGCTGTTTTCACAATCCTTCCCAGAAATAGATGCCGCTGTACTGAGAACAGATTGAGGCTGAAACTGCAGAATGCATTTGGCATTCTTACGCCCATGTTTCCTGTTTACTGTATTATTTTCTTGTGTGGCGCTTACTTCCTTATGGGTGGGCGGCAGTATCTTTGGATGGCTTTTTCTGCGTGCATTTTTGTCAGTGGGTGTTCCCGCTTCAGAGGCGTCATCTCGAGGAATTAATCCCGATGCTCACTACTTTTAACGGCCGCATTAATGAACGGAAATTGCTCGCAGGAACTTATCAGCGCAACACATGTTAGTGTGAAATGTGTGCTTGTAAAATACGCTGGGCCACTCCGATGAGGAAAACCACAACATTAGGTCAAGGCCATGTGGTGTGTTTGTGCCACTGATGGTGAAGAATGTGACATATTGAGGACAAACAGGCTTTTCCACAAACAAAAGTATGGGAAAAGCCCGCATTCGTGTTTTCCACTTGTTTGTGAAACGACCACACTGTTATTGTTTTCCTGTCAATATGAATTAGAGCAGTGTGAGAGGACGTTTTGCCTTTCTCTGTAATTGTCCAGCCCTTTGTGAAAGGGATCCCCGCACTCTGCTGGACTTTGCCGAGGGAGTAGTTCATTGAGTGACTTATGAATGTCCAGAACCATTTTGGTTTTTCAAGGAAGACTATAGACTTTAGAAGACTTTTCTTTTTTTGCAGCTTAAGCCGTTTTCTTTGTAATGCAATTTTGTATGCAACATTACAACATTATAATAAAAAAGCACTTAAGGGTAGCACAAATTGTTGTAAGTATCAATTTGAAATATATTCTGAGGATGCCTTGTAATTTGACTGGATTTTCTGTAACGAGGCAAGAAGATTTCTTCGGGGACGAATATTTTCATGTTACAGAAATTGTTCATTGTGCTTCAGCGTGGACACATAAAAGTTAATTGTATTCTATGCACAGACCAGATGTGTAAAAACAAAAAAAGAAGAAATATGTAAAAGATCCCTTGCTATGTGTACAGTGTGACATAAAAATGTTGTGTAGTTGTCAGTAGTAGCCTGTGTTCCTCTTATAGGTGTTGACTAATGAGGACAGTTAATGGTGACTCAATTATTAAACATCCTGATGAGTATTAAGGACTAGTTCTTTACATAAATCTGAAGTGATTGAGAACAGTTAACCTTTGAATCATGAATAACTCCATCATGTTGGTCACTATGATGTCAACCACGGTTATTATTATTTATTTTTATCAGATGCGAGGGATTCAATTCTTGACAGTAGCATTTGTAAAATATAGCCAGAAATAGTGGGCAGCATGTCACCACATTATCTAACAACTGCTACTCTCTCCTAGCTCCCCGCAGCTGTAGCTAACCAGTATTGACCAAAAAAAATGTTTGCGTTACTTATTTACTATTTGTAGAAAGTAACTTGTTACACTACTCACATTACTTTTGCTTTACTCCGCACATTACCTGACATGCATCGTTAAATAACTGCCAGATGACAATATAGAGTTAAAAGCCTACGTGCCTGCATATCAGGACAAATCCCTGTGTTAAGGTGGACACGCAGAAGATCTTTATTTTTATGCTCTTGAAAACCATAAAGTCGATGAAACCTAGCCCAAAAAGCGCGTCAAAGGCCAGGGGGCTCAGTTCCAACTCTCAGAGAGAAAAAAAAGGGGACACTGACAACGATGTCAATATGCTATTAAGGTTGGCCTTCGTACTCCAATTACTGCTAAAATTAATTTACTGGATCGACTTAAATGGTGCATGAACAGGCCAGAAAGACTAAAACGAACTCACTCGAGTCTCTCACTCTCCAAGCAATGACTTTACAGCAGACTAGTCCAGCTTATTTGACGTGTTTGTCACTCACAAAGACGAGACTGCTCAGGCTGAGGAGCCTCTGGACGGTTTTGCTTTGTTGAATTTCATGGACATAACGCTGGGAAAATGGTTCAGGATCCCCATCTCTGTCCTCCACTCCAAGTATTCAGTGACTTCAGTATTGGAGTCGAGGGAAACTGTATCATCATTGAAAACAAATAAGCCATTCACTGCTGCTCCTGCTGCTGGGTTCTGTTGTGTTGCTTCCTACTCATCGCACTTTAAACTTCGGCAATGTGAACAATTCATGTAACACAGGTAACAAAATAATCATCTCGATTACTTGTGATTACTGAATTTGAGAACAGTAATGTGCAGACAGCCAATGTAATTACAGCTAACTTTGCTGAGGACTGACAAAAAAATGTAAAGGCCAAACTTTATTCAAATAACAAGGAATGTTGCCTCGGAGCTATGCAGTGATTTGCCAACTAGAAAACCAAAAGCGATGCAGTGATGGCCAAAAGATTTATTCCTTCACCAGGTGTGGAAAAATGTCACTGGAAGAGAAGTTCATTAATGTTTTTATTGGGATTTTTGTGGCCCACGTCTCACGTACAGCCAAAAATCAAGTTCTGCTTGACACAAAGTGACAGCAGTCTTCATGGCAGTTTCCCCCCTGGTCAATTTGAGGCTCAGGGTTAGTGGACTCGGACTTGGACATCTCCAGGCAAAGCTCTTCACATTTTCAGCGATATTTTCAGCCTCGAATCTGTATTTGACAGCTAACCCCAACAGCACGTTTTACCCAGTGACAAAATGTTAATGATGAAGTATAGCACCGCAGATTCTTACACAATAAGATGTGGTTTTTCTCTTTGAACGCTCTGTCTCATTTGGCAAAAAAAACCTTTAATAACGACTATTTTTCCCTGATCCTGGATGACCGTTGAACATTCTTTTTCTACCAAGCGACTGCCTGAATGTCAACCAGTTGTAAAATGCTCCGCAGCGGCAGTCCGCTGTGCATCCTGTATTGCGTGTTTAAAGTGCAATGTATTGAGTTCTTTGCTCCTGAGAGCCCGCGGTGGGACGGTTGTTCTTCATTGACGTTCTTTGTGTGGTCAGTTATTTCAACGGTGGGTTACAGCTGCTCTGCTTTTGCCGTGGCTCCCAGGCTCCTTGCGCGTCCTGCGGTTTGGTATCACCCGAAGGTGTCTGATGCATTTGGCCGTCGTGCTCGGGTGGCCTGTCCTGCGGTTGCCCTCTGTTTGGGTTTCTGCTTCATGCTCAGATTAGCAGCTATCTCCACTGGGCTCTGGCTTTTCCTGGAAGCAGGATCATTCATTGAGTATTTGCTTATGTTTCAGTGTGAACTGGCACACTCTTCCGCGTTCCAGATAGCCTCCGCTCTGAATGGTTCAGCTCCGTGCCAGGAGCCATTGTGTACTTTTTAAAATTTTTTATAGTACAGCCACTTGAACCTGTATCTGATCTCTTTGAACGTAAATACATTTTAAGATCACATCGTCAACCATAATAACATACCGTTATACTTTTTGTGTATTAATGTAAATGACAGACTTTTGGTCAATACGTGCGTGAGTTTTCCAGCAGTTTGCTTCCTGTCATCTGTGTGCACACCACTTGTGTAATTTTCAGGCCTCTGTTATCAATATCTCCTATTGCATGTGATTGCATACACAGCCATCTCCAGTAATAATGAGAAATGCCAGGCTCAGAACTCAGAGCTTTGCACAAGATGAAGCAATATCAACAGCACCGCCAGGCTCGAGTCAGCGATACCCCTCTGGAGGTTTGACCACACAACTCAAACATGATCAATCCCAATAAAGCTGTCACATAGCACATAGAGATTCCATCCTCGCAGCTTGCTCATCCCTCCAAAGGATTTTGTCAGAGATTGGTGACATCTTTCCTTGTGATGTATACAGCTTTGCAGCACACGCTGCTTCTTAGGTTAGTCCTCTTGCTAATGAGTGTATCTGGTTGCCCTGAACTGCAGCGAACAAATTAGCGGAGATGATTACATTGCCTTTTTGCAAACTTTATCTGCTAATCTCTTGTTCTCCCGGTTTCATTTACTCCCTCCCTCTCTGTCTGCTCGATGGGAATAGATAATTGTCTCAGCAGCGAGTGTGTTTCAGTCGCTCTTTAAGTCATAAGTAGAACCCCTGAGACCTGCCAAGTGCTGTTTCCCAGAGGTTTACCAAAGGACGTCGCAGCACCTCTCTCGCTCCGGTTGCTTTCATTGTGCTTATTTGCATTCATGATTAGTCTTGCTCTACTGGAAGTGTGGCCTCATCCCCGCGGCATGAGTCCAGGGCCTTTGTTGGGCTTCTTATAATAAATGCAAAGCCTGGCTGTCTTGATTGGCTCTATCATTGTCTCGTTAGCTGCTCTGCGGTTTCCCCATTTTAGACTTGGAAACAGAGGCTGCTTTTCCTGCTCTCCAGGGAGAGATAGATAGATGGAGAAAGAGATAGCTGCAGATAGGTGAGGGGATACAGTTGCGCACATTTTAGTTACAAAACATGAGCTTCCAGTCAACCAAGACTAAAGTTGGGTATTCTTGGACTTTTTCCAAACACAAGTTCTGATAAATCATTTTTATCACTGTTCCTCACTGTTGTTTTTCATGACATCTTGTCACAGAGAAAAAAAAAGCAGATTAAGATATGAATAACAAACACACACACACACACACACACACACACACACAGGGAAAGAGATACAAAAGAGGATGTGGGTGAGGCAGTTGCCTGGCAGAGGTGGAGGGGGGCTGATCGCAGCGGCGGTCCCAAGCCCTGTCATTCTCACGAGAGCGCTGCTGGTTTAGATTTGGAAGCCAGGGCAAAGTGCCAGGGGCTCTTTTCACCGGGGATGAGCCACTAATCTGAGTTTGTGTCCCACTGATGGGGCTTCCTGACCAGTTGAGGATGTTGTCATCATTGGTTAATGTTGAACTTGCTCATGGGGGGTCACATGAGCCACTGCCAAGCAGCCGCTGTGTGCAGGCAGAGGGAGGAGTGAGAGGGGAGACTGGTAATGTGCTGGTGATGCTAGTGAGGTGTGTGGCCTGGGCACTGCCTTTTTCCATTATCTCCCATTTATGTGGTAGAGAAACATAATTATTTTAATACTAACTTTATGTTATATTGTCATTCCTTTATTTAAACCACTGATGTTTTGATTGTTTACTTCATCATTCAACATTGGGAAATTAACTCATTCACACTCCATGTTTATACGATACATGGGTAGCTGCAGCCAGTTAGCTTAGCTGCAAAGATAACACAATCTGCCAAAAGTTTGTGGTTTGACAGGCATTCATATTCTGGACTATTTCTTGGCCGGGACCGGTTGCCAGGCAACCAGCAGCAATTCAGGGAAGAAACAGCATCTGATGTCACATAATCCCATTGACTATTTGTTGAGGAGTACGTCAGGGTTAAGTTGCGGTACGGAGCAAACGGAGAGAAAACAATTTGTTTTGTGTTTGGTGAAAAGCTCAAAGTGGCTTTATCGACGGCACTGCAATTAAAAGGCGATAGGTGCAGTGTTGCCGGACTTAACATCAGTCCTGTCCTCTCCCTCCTTTCTCACCTAAATGTCCAAAATACAGATTAAAGATGTAATCCAAATGCAGCAAACAGCTGCTGAAAGTGGAAAGTTCAATGCACCAAAATGAACGTATTAGCCTATCAAGTAAGGATGGGAAGAGGATCCATCTGCTCGAGTGTGTAAGATCTATTTGACCTTAGAAATAGTTCGATAAAACACTCCTGAGCTTTTTCTCACACATGTAGTAGTGATTCCCTTGGTCTCCACGAAGACCATAAGAAGTGCTGAAAGCTCTGGACTAATAATATTTCCATTGTGTGCAACTGACAATAACGATGAAATATGCAACAGATGCCCCCTTTTCTACAGTCTGCTCTCTAAATGTTTGCAGCACAGATCTCAGGTGACAAGTCTCCAACAACCCGATGTATGGAAGCGTCCCTCTTCCATGACAGCTCTCAGTGCCAGAATTAGAAGAGTTTTTTTTTTTATGTTCTCCTCTCCAGAGCAGACTTGATATTAGCAAAGACTTGAGTTTATTTGAATAGTCATAGAGAGCCAGGTGGCTGGGGCTGCCACATGAGGTCCATCTAGATAGTCTGTTAAGTTGTCAGTAAAAAGTGCAATAAACTTTCTTCCAAGCACTTTCCTGTGCTTGTCTAAACAGCCCCGGATTCATTTATTGTCCTATGTGGCCAATCCTACAAATCTGGCACCTCAGTAGGCAAAAACAAACAGTAGAACAGTATTTTCAACACTGTTTGACCCAAGTCTGCTCCAGAGGAAGAGCAGCTACAGTAGAAGGGCTATATTTACCCTTCTGGTTCCAGCTGAGGGCTTTTTTGAAAGGAACCAGCTCCTCCACCACAGGAAAGGTGTCATGGTTTAGCAAGGTGTTGGCACAGCACATTCCTGGCCTCGCATGCCAACCCGCGGGTGGAAGCCACCCTGCTACCGGCCCTCATGCGGCTGGTGAATGGAGCCTATTGGATGGCGGACGAGGAGCTTCAGGGATGGGTTCATGTTGAGGTAAACAGAAAGTGTGACTCACTGCTGGTCCAGACAAATGCCACCCGAGCCCACAGACAGATAAGTCTGCCACACTGTCTGTCAGCCACAGATGATGTAACAGGAATCAGACACCCCCTCCCAACAACAACGCCGCCGCCGCCGCCACCACCACCCTCCTCCCCTCTCCTCCACTCTGCTGTATTTGTCATCTGCCCCTTTGCTGACAACTTTGTATAGGCCAGGTTCGACCAGGCCAGTGGCCACAGAGCTCTCTATTCCCTCTTCTTCGTGACTTTCAGCCACCTCCCAGACTAAACCAGCTGATTCCTGCTTGCCACTGCCATGCTAAAATAGTTGCATTATGTGATTGCCATCTGCCCGGCCAGACATGAGCTGTGTTCAATAAATTGTGTTCTTCTTTTCACCATCCCAGACACCCTGCTCTAAGATGCAGATGTGAGCTCAACGCAGATGTTTGTCATGCGCCACTCTCTCCAACAGCCAAGCGAGGTGCACGGCAGCCCGGAGGCGTGTCCTCTGCGCGGTTCAGCAGCACTCACATTACCTACATGCTTAGCGCTCATCAGTCAGGTACAGGGAGGAATGTGTTCACGGTAGTCTTGGCTCATTGCACCTCAGATATCACACCACCACCATGCCTACCAGAATAAACATTCGGCAGGAAGGGAAAACATGCAGCTGTCATTCCCACGGGAGAAAATGAAGGAGGAAAAACTCTCTCTGCGGTTGTGGTGGTCGTGCTGACCTCATGGAGGACTTCATGGGATGATCATCGAAGGAAGAGGTCAGCTTGGTCATTTTGTGGCACCTCATTATTGTGGGTGTATATTGATTTAAACTAATTCACGGACAGATGTTCATCGCCTGCTTACCACCGGTTGTATAGTGTTACTCATCCATTTTAATGTTCCACAAGGCTTTTAAACCCCTTAACATTTGAAATGGTCAGGAATGAGAGAGGTGGTCCCAACAGTGACTGAGAAAGTTGCTGCAATTACACGGGACAGTATCTTTCCTTCTAAATGTAATCAGTCTGTCTGCCACATTTCACAAAAGTTTTTCTATGATTTCCAAATAAAACTGACAGATAAGCAGTCCCGCCTGTATAAGTCACAGTAAGAAAACTATAGAAAACATGTCTGATATGTGCAATACATCAAATCTGTCATTGCACAATTGGCAAACTTAGGAAAACTTTTGAAAAGCATGAACCTGCACTGCAGATTGAATTTTGTTCATAGCAGGGCTTTTGTGCTAACACAACATTTTAACCACCTCTCTGTAGAAAAGACAAGCTATCTGTCGTCTCCCACCCAAAGATGGCTCCTAAGAGAAAGATGCAAACTGGTTGAAGGAACATTCACATTCCCAAAGAGCATTTACATGGTTGGTGCAGTCGAGAGAGTGTGTTAGTTTCTGCACAGACACTGTTTTTAAGATATTTCCACTCCTACTTTAACGTGCTCCATAGTTTTATACTACCACATAGTACGAGAATGGCCATTTTTTACAACCCACTATAAGATGTTACTACTCCAAAAACAGTTTTTTAGTATATGAACCATTCAAATTATCTAACCCTACTGTCTCTTTTATTTCAGAAACCTATTTTTCCTGTTTGTTTTCTTTATTAAATATGAATTCTTTCTGAAATCTAGCAGATGTTTCTCTACTATATGTTGTGCTCATATGTTCCCCCCCCCCCCATCATTTTAAATGTCATTGTTAATGTTTCCTTATCGGGTACAATATCTTTATAAACCCACAACAGCACAGTGCTTGTGCAATGCAATTCAATGCGTTGTCTCTTGTTTGTGCAATAAAACTATGTGGTTAAAAGCTCAAGAAAAAGGTAGCAGGTGGACCTTGAGTTGGGACTGTTTTATAGGAAGAGGTAATGAATATGGATATAATCTTTCAGGGCTTTTCCCTCTGCCTGCACACAACACTGAGTGAATAAAAATCCAACACTGAAAACAAGAGTCTCATACCAGTGTGTCCATGACTATGTCACTGGTATAGGCTCAAGCACATAAACAAACCAAAATGCACATACGAATCTTCACATTTGTGTATCCATAGTTATGCCAACACTTCAGTGGGGCACTGAAAGTGTATGATACGGGGCTTGAAGCAGTGACAGCTGGCTTTATGTGTGTTACCCTTAACCAGCAGGGCCAATAGGACGCAGCCCTAAACACCAGCCAGCAGAGCTGCCGAGAGGGGTCCTGGAATTTACACGCATAATTATCACTCTCTGCTCGATGGCTTTGAGGGGATCACTGTACGTGTGTGTGTGTGTGTGTGTGAGTGTGTGTGCATATGTGTGTGTGTGTGTGTGTGCATATGTGTGTGTAATTCATGCGTTGTGTATTTGTCTTTGTGTGGTTTTGGGAATAATGTCACGTTCAGTTGTACCAGCATCAATCACCCCCTCTCTAATTCATATTTTGGTTCGAGCCTCCCTCCTGTTTGTTTTGACAATTCGGCGTGGGAAACACAAACATACAGTGAACTGCTACCTCTCTGTTTGTATTTTTCATACCTACATGAATCTCCTTGTGTTCCGAAGCATCACTGACAGGCACCGTCTTGTGTTGCCATTAATACGCCGTTAATAAACCTGGTGTGAGCAGCCTGTGTGGTGATCTCTCAGTGGCTTGCTCTAACACTAGGGGTCAGTGTTGTGTCTAGCTCTCGTGGTGTCGGCCACAGACTTTCCATCCCTCTAATACTGACTTTATAATTCTCTGGCCGAGCGACTCATTAAACGACAAAGACAGGATAATAGTTATAGATGCACAGCTTCGGATTTCACTTCTGCAGATCTTGTTTGGGCAGAAAATAGGCCACTGACCAGGCAGTGTTAAGACTATTCATTCCACCATATTGAAAGTCCCTCATACAACAAAGCACATGCAATAAAGAGTTATATATGTTTTTGGTAATAAAGTGTTTGAAGTTTGGTGTTTGCTGATTAATTCATCAATTAAGCCTGTACTCCTCTCCGTCTCAAGTTTTTTATGAAACACCCCATAAAAAAGCCAAACACATCTTTATAACAAAATTCCTCTATTAAAACTCATTTATAGATTAATACAAGTGGTTTGCATTCCTTTCACAAAGTACAACCACATATCATGGCCTATTTGGTGTGTTACTGCTGAAAGAAGTAAATCATTAAGCAGGAAAGTGCATGACCTGCCGGACGTGCTATTTTTACATAGCACATGTAACACGCAAAGTTAGCACCTCAACCTCTCTCCGGGCCTCGCAATAAAGACCTCAGTGTGCTGATAAGGACTGAGGAGAACACACTCCATTAAATCTGCGTCGCAGGGCAGAGGGAGATGAGTCTGGAGAATGTCAGACACAGAATCCTGCACCAACAAGAGAGAACACGTCTGACCTCTCACATCTGACCACCTTCACTTCCTTTCTTGTCTGATCTCCTCTGCTCTCAACACCCCCCCCACCCCCATTTCGTCACACTCGTCTCTTTCTTCTCTTCTCTTTTTGTCAACTCAAGTCTGGAATCACTGCACAGTTATTTTAGGCTCAGCAAATGCCAGTAGCTCAGCTTATGATGATTATGCAGACTATTTCATTGTGGATGACAAGGTATTATTCCTGGAACAAGGACGAGCTTTACCGATCCAGGTTTTACAATCCAAATCAGCCTCACGGCATTGTGGCAACCTCGCAGCAATTAAATGTAGCACTTTCATTTGTATATGAAAGAAGTGCCGAGCTGGTGGTTTGCTGTTGATGGTCGAGGTTTGTTTTGTGTGTGTGTGTGTGTGTGTGTGTGAGATTAACTCTCCAGACTTTGCTAATCATATTTGAAAAGATGCGTGTTAAAAATGACATTTTGTTTACTTGCACCAAACAGGATCTGGCCCTGGTAAAAGGCACTATTCACCCGTTTTTAATCTAGTCTCTTCAACATTGCACATTTGCATCCAATTCTTCCAGTACTGCTCCACATTGGCATCAGGGATGGCAGTAGCACTCGACTAACCAGTCCTTATGTCTTCTTTCTCCACTGAGGGAAAAAGAGATGCACTTTCAAAAATGGTACTGTGTTCCACACTGTCTACTGCACTAATGCAGGCTATGAAACACTGTGCTTTAAAGGGTACCAATCAGAATTTGTTGGTACAACAGACTAACTTGCAGCTGATTCTTGTTCAATCCATCGTGCCGAATGTATGTACCCGAGAGCGAATCTGGGTGAGAGTGTTATGTAGAGTAAAGAAAGTGAGAGAACAAGACTCAAGTCAGTACGACAGGGGAATGTGAAAGTGGTTAGAGATTAGTGGGATTTTTCACTGTCTTGGAAGACATTAGCTTAGCATTTTTAACATTGAACCAAAAAGTTGGGATTGGCCCACTTTTGCATTTGCAATTTGTTGGCAGATGTCAAATGTTATCTAACACGAGCCTGTGAGAAAGAGAGAAGGGAGAGGAGGAAGATGAAACAGAAAGGCAAAAAAGGTTAGTGCCCTGCAGAAAAACAATCAACTCCTTTGTTGTGGCAGTGATGGACAATGAATAATAACCTGTAGTACTGTGTTTTATTATCTGTCTGTGCTCGTATGTTAGCCTAAGTGAACCAACAACATCATGCAACTGTGAGCCACCTGTGTTAACTTGGCAAATTTGGGGAATGCCCGGCCCGGCTCTCCTCAGGTGAAGTGCCACTTGGGTAGAGCAGTCGAACCAGGAGCGCAGGTAAGGCCACACCCAAAGCTGCTGGTCATGTCCTGTTAGTGGCTAGAAAGACACTACTCAGGATGTGAAAACAGCTGTATGATACGTGTGGAGGAGGTTCATTTCTGCCTCTGCATCACTTAGTGGCCTCTGCAAATCAAAGACTGGCCAAACTGTTTGCAAAAATCAAATATTATAAAATTATTATCAAATATAATAAAAGAAAAGAAGTAGTCGGTATATATCTTAGTGTAAACTACTATCATGTTGCAGCAAGGTGTATGATGTCTGCTGAAGAAGGAAGGTGAATGCCTGGTTGTCATGGTTGCAGGGAAATGAACCCACATAAGCAGTGTGTTTTGTTTTTGAAGCGCACACACTTTGGTACTCGGTTATGGCTAATCTTTATCTGAAGAATCACAAGTATGTGCTCCGAGTTTAAAAAGAACGTGGGGATCGGTGGAGTTGGGTGCCTATATGGAGTTGCATGCTTTGCGCGTCATAGAGGAAATTGCAAGATTATGCCTTAGGGCTGGCCAGTAGTAATTACTGAAGAAGTGGCCTATAATCTGTGGTTGTTCTGTGATGTGTGTGAGTATTACTGTGATTGTGTGGAAGCTGGGATGGCATTGTTGCACATATTTTTATACTCCTTCTATAAAGGTAGCGTGTGGCCAGTCCCATGTGTGTGAGATTGCACTTCACACCTCACCCCTGGGATAAAGGTGAGGTGTGAAGATGTTTTGCAAGATGTTTGATTTGAAAAAAAAAGAGAGCTGCCCTCACAGCGCAGCTGAACGCAAAATAAAAATCTCGTGCCAATAAAGTAAAGCGCGGTATATTTTGAGGCTTCTGAAAGATCTGATAATGTTTGTTTTGTTTTGTTTTTTTTTCACAGATGAAACTGATTATTGCAGAAACAACCTGCATTTTGAATGTCATCTTTCATCTCATGGAAGGGAAATGGGGAATCAACTTTTGAACCACGCACACTGGTAATTACAAACTCATACAAAAATAAAATCAGGCTGTTCATAAACAGCCCGAGGACAATAAAAGCCCCTTTTTTAAAAGTCTCACCTTTGATCTCGCAAGATCACTGGCGTACGTTTAATTAATCATCCGTTTTTCTTGGCTCTTCCCTTCTCCTGCTTTCGTCACCTCTCCTCCTGGCACTCGCACTCGCATCAGGATTAAAGTTTCTCTGAAATTACTAATGTACGTAAAGTTATATTTACCAGCCAATCATAATCTTGGTGTCATTAAGGCTTGATAAAAGCTCTCGTTCTGGAGGAGAGCACCTGCTCTACCTGCCATCAGCTCCTCATGTGCTGCGTGCAGCTGCTGCCTTGGCTGGCCCATCGCTGGTTAAGTTCCAAGCCCTGGAGCCCTTTACCATCATCAACGCTCACTCAGAGCTACCACATTAAGGCTGGTGACAAATGACCCCTGAGGTCATGGCTCATCATAACACCACATCATAACACCTCACAGCGGCTCATGACAGCTCACGACAGCTCAGAACATCCTGTTCCAGCCAGGACTTTGATGCATGCCAGCCTTATTAACCACAAATCGACACTGAGTGTTGGATGTTTCTGCTCGTTGTGCAATTAGGGATTTCCCAGGCAGAAAGGTAAGGTCATTAGGTCATAACAGCGCTGAAATTACAGGGAGAGGATGAATGGATGTATGTTTTGTGTCTGACACCTGTCTAATTTTGAGTTGTACCCCGAAGCACCTGAACCAGATATATATCAGAAGATGCTGCGCGCATACTGTAGTTAAAAGAAACCCTTATTGTGTAAACAGTGACCTCACACAACAGGTATAACAGATAAAAAATAGTTATTCTATCATTATTGCATTTCCAAAAATAATCGAAGAATCAGACGGTGAAAAGCATTCAGAACACAAACACCTGAACATTTGTCATTTTTTCTGGAACAAACTGTGACGTGGAAACCTTCAGATACCCATAGAGCTGAAACTCCAAAACCTCACTCGCTGCTTCATTTCAAATCCCATCATGTGCTGGAGCACAATGTGAAAATATTAAAAGTTTAGCCAGCCAAATGCGTGCTGTGTGTGCCCACCACAAGCTCAACAATTTGTTAAACTCTTACAAGTGGTCTAGATTTCTGTGTGAGTCGTTTAGGCAGGTGCTCTTAAATATATAATGTTGCACTTAATTTCTTTACATTGGCTCCCTGTCATTTGAAAAATCAAACTCTCGTGAAGTTGCGATTAATCCATGGTCAGGCACCACAGTATTATTGTTTTGGTTACTAGCCTTCTGATCAGGACTTAGTTACTGCTCTCAAGGCTCAAAACTAGAAACTGCCTTGGTGGTTGTGGCTCCAAATGTAACAGAAAACTCAAAATCAAATCAAAAATACATATTTTTCCACATACCTGTAGCACAGTATATCCATCATGACTGTTTTAGTGTGAGTCGCAGAGTTCTGGAGATACCAGCCATAGAGACGTCTGCGTTCCCTCCAATGTAATGGAACTAGATGGCAATTGGCTCGTAGTGCTCCAAGCGCCCCCCCCACCACAAAAAAAACCAACGTTTTCATCAAAACTTAAAACCAGCGTCTCTGTCCAGTAATCATGATCCGGTTACTCAAGATAATCCACAGACCCTTGTGATCACCACTGTCACGTAGCTGATATTTTCTTTCTGTATCACCACACGGGGAAATGTGCAAAGACAAGAGGTTAGCCGGCTGAGCTAGCTGACGTAGACACCGTTAGCATTCACAACAAGACTCTCATCCATGAGTAGATGCACGTTTCCTTCCGAGTAATGGCACCGTGGCGTTCTGTGGAATGAAATAGTTCCTTTATGAAAACTGCTCACAACAAGCTCTGTGGATTATTATGAGCCAGTCATCATTTCTGGAAAGAGACATTACTGTAGAGTTTTTCAAACACATTTTTTCAAAAACTTTGACCACAAGCCGAGTGCCATTGTCCAGTTCCATTATGTACGAGAGAGGGCAGACATCTAGAGAGCCTGTATCTCCAAAACGTGGCCACTCACTTGCCACCAAAACATCTAGATGGATGAACAGTACTGAAGTTAAGAATAACAATATGTATTTTCGATTTTGGGCTGAGCTGTCTCACTGTCTGAGGCCGTCACTTCTTCGACAATCAAAATTCTGACACGTTCAAACCAACACATAACCCAAAATGATCTACCGCAATGAACGTGACCTAAGCAACTAGCAGATGCTACTACAAAGTCGCAGACAGCTTTACCTTCCGTTCATCGTCCATGTCGAATCATAAAGGATAAGCTTACATAGTTTCCAACAGTGTCATGACGGTTTGTGAAATAGTCACACACTGAATCTATAGTATACGTCTACATTTACAGATTTTTAATTTCTTAATTATTTTTGTGAAACTAAGAGTAACTTTCAAAGTAATGTTTTTCAACTGGCGGCATCATGCTTCCACCACATTGATATCGGTAAAAGAAAAACACTACACCTAAGAACCACTCTGCCGTCATACAGACATGGTCGGGGGGCATATGAAGTGCAGGAATGTAACAGGAGAGTCGCAGGTGTGCGTTCTGTCTGTATGTCTGTATCTCTTAGGTTACGGCCACAAAAGAGCCTGGTTCAAGTGAAGTAAAACTGTTATCACACATTTGAGTCTATAGGATTTGTGTACATTGACATGAATTTTCCATTTGAAAGTTCTTTCAAGCTAAAAGAACTATGGCCTATTTACTGATGGAGCTGCAGGGTCCTAACTCGCTGCAGCAGAGGGCATAGCCGGCCACGCTTGTACAATGAATTTCCATTTTGCACAGATGGTTGCAGGTCAAATATTGAATTTCTTCCCATGCTTGCACAGTTATTTGTATTTTCAGTGCAACAGGCCCTAGAAGCATCTCGTTCCACAAATAAACTTACTGTTCAGACAATAGAACACAAGTGGCCAGCATTTTATGACACTGGCCTATCTGTAAATATTCACATTTGGTACGTCATTTATTTGCCTCTTCAAGCTTCATGGATGCTGCTTTAATACGTCAGAACGGCTGCAGTGAGGAGAGGACATTAGAGACAGCAGTGTGTGTTGTCTGAGACGCTCTCCGTCTGTCTTTAGCTTTGTCCTTCTCTTGGCGGTCATTTATGGGCAGGTCTGTTGCCAGGACACAGCCGGACTCAGCGGTTCTTCATCAGTCAGAGTGGACAAGATACACTGCCAGACTCTAGCCTGCACTCGGAGCCAGAAACAAAATGCGAACACAAAACCACCTGCAATAACTGTAACCTAACCTGCCAGACTAAGTAAACACCAGCATTAGCCGCTGCATGTCAGAGTCGGAGCAAATTGGATCAGTAAACTGATCAAATTTTTACCAAGCGATGGACTGTTGTTGAGTGGCCCAGGTTTACATCTCCATTAGTAGACTGCTACTGCTCCCTTGCTACGCTACCTATCCACTAACATGCAGGCTAATTACCGCATAATGACTTAATGGGAGCTGCGGGTTTGACTCAGCTGGAAACAACCGTTCTGTTTTACATCCAGTAACATGCTCCTGCAGCATGACTCACCCCCGCCTGGCCCAGTCCTCGGTTCCAGTCCTCGTACTGGGAGACGGCGCACAGGCCCGCCTGCATCCTGCCTGTCTGACTGAGTGATTGACACGGAGGGATGAAGGGAGTGTGTGGTTGAAGAGAGGAGGTGGAATTAAGGGTGGGTTCTAGCACAGTGGCTGTCATTGAGATTTACAGGGTAGCGGGGGCTTTAGATAACCAAACTGTGAGGTTACATTCCTGTGTAAATTCTACAAGACTGTCTTATTCTAAATCAAGTTTTAACAACTAAATGTGAACTGACAAAGTTTTAACTTGAGGTTTTATAAGATTACTAGAATAACAGCGTACGCTGCCTCTCAATACAAATATTTGTAATTAAATAATTTGATGCAGTATTGACTGAAACGCTGTCTCAAGTGTGTTTGTGTGTCCTCATCTTTGTTTGGCTTTACTTTACTCTCAGTTTCATTAAAAACAGAGATAAAAGTGTGGACAATTTGCGGTCGGGTCGAAAAGTACATTATGTTGTCTTATTAATGTTTATGGCGTTATTCTCAAAACATAAATAAAAAATAATAATCCACATTTATGGTGGTATTTTATGATCTAAGGTTGAATTGTTAACTCAGGGTTGTTTTGTTTGTATAATCATCTATATTTATCTGTTTTTTAAAAGCCCCTGGAATAAACACTGTTCACCACATGAGGAAAACGTCCCATCGGTCCACCTCCTGGAGGAAAAAGGACCGGGTCAGGCAATGTTTAACCTCTGAGATTCTATAATCCTCCCTTAATGCTGGCTCACTCTTCCACTTAAATGGTCTGCATGTCTGAAGCTAAGCTGACAAGATGGAGGTATTGACATGAATCCGGCAATAAAGGGCTGCCGGCTCCAGTTTGTAATTCCCTCTGAGGCCAGTTGGCTTATGCAAATAGTGGACCACCCGTTACCACTGAGGAAGGATTAGAAACCCACTGTAATGTGCCGGCAGTCACTTTGAATGACAAGTTTGGTACAATGGAAGTGTGAATAAAAATCGTTTTTGTTGGCATATACAGTACAATGGGTGGTATATTGGTATGAGTTCACACACTTAGTCACTGCACCTGCGCAAGAAGTCCTGTCCTGTTTTTTTTGTTGTTGTTGTTGTTTTTTTTGTCTTTTGTTTTTTTTGTTTTATTTTCTTGTCCGAGTTGGTACAATGCCCAGTCAGAACCATGACAGAGTTAGTGTGAGCGGCTTAAAGAGCCAGTGTACAGTGAACGGTTAAGGCTGAAAATCATGAATCATCTGATAAAGGTAAACATACAAAGAAACACAAAGTGCCAGAAGTACAGTTACTTAATGAGTAGTTTAAGATAGCAAATGTCAAAGAGTTATCATTATTTTCATGAAAGAAAAACAAATACTCATCATATGCTTCAACCATTCAAAGAAACATTTTAGTAAAGTTGTATTTTCCCCGGCAGAGTATAATTCACCCAATTGTGAAAACTAGATTGTAGCAACATAGATCCATCAGCAGATAGTGGAAATGACTGATGGGAGCTCCGGTGTGTGTCCCTGGCAGGAGTATTGTTGGAATGGATGCCAGTCAGGCGCATCCACTCTCACTGGATGAAGAGCAGGCACACCTGCAGTTGCGCCATATTTCTCTCTCATCACATCCACTGAGCGTCATTCGCAAGGACAAAAACACTTTTTCTTACACACTCAGACATTAGATCTGTGGGTAGGTTCATATATGCACAAGCAGCTACAGGTTCAGTCCAAATTCTGCTCTTTTTTTGGGGGGGGGGGGGGCGGCATTCTGCCCCAGTGAGTTTGCCTCATGGAAAAGAAATCTGTGCAATCTGAAGTATTTGGCCAGAATGAAGCAGGTCTTGAAGCAGATGCCAGTAGAACTCTTTGCGTCAGTCAGCTTCTTTTTTTTTTTTGTCTTCATGTGACAACTTGGTCTCTTTTTCAGTATTTTATACTTACCAGTGCAGAATGTGCAGAATCAGCAACAGGAGCACCAGACCCTCTTTGTGCTGGACCTTTGTTGCCAAGTGCTTAGTCTGGTTTAGTTTAGGTACCAACACTACTCGATTAGTATGAGGGAAAGATCCTGGTTGTTGGTTAGCTAACTTTAAACATATTTTAAGTAATCTTTTGTAATTGATGTAAGGTTTGGTTTCACAAGGGACATGACCACCCAACCTTCTCCCTACACTGACTTTGTCATTCCTTACACTACGTCCCCTTACCACCTCTTTTGCCACTGTCATAATTACAATGGCATCTAGAGGTCACTGTATCTGTATCTGTTCAACCAGCTTATTACAACCCATATTTACATTTCTTCTCTTGGTGAGGACTGACTGGTTAGAACTGTGTTTTTGTATAGTAAAGAAATTACTTGCTTATATGTGGAAATTGATTAAATGGCCCTGAACACATTCTGTGTGTGTGTGTGTGTGTGTGTGTGTGTGTGTGTGTGTGTGTGTGGGTGGTGGGTGGGGGGGGGGGTGTCAGCTCTCAGACATGAAAGCGTCAGACCACACAGCCCTCTTTGACCTGTGTCTCTACCTGCCTTGATTAACAACTCAGCACTGTGACCAGAACATTAGGACGCCTTGACGAATGGGCATTTCTAAAAGGTTTTGGACAGTTAAGGCTAAACTTAGCAGCATGGTTAATGAGGTACATACTGTAGGTTTGGAAAGTGGTTGAGTTTATGTGTATATGTGTGTGAGAGAAATCATTTTGGCTCCATGGATATGTGGTAATCAATTAGGAGACATTAGGCTGCGAAGTGAACTGATGCCAACAGAGTATTTGAGTCCAGATCGTTCAATTAGAGGTAAACGTGTTGAACTCTGAGTTTGGGCCAGGCCAGACAGATGCAAGAGGTGTCCTTGTGATCCTGCTCTTTAATGTTCCAATTGGCGGCCTCAGCTAGGATGTTTTTACAGTGGGTTCATTCGCAGAGCATCGGGTTGTCCTGCCCTCCCAACAGGGAGGGAGAAAGACTTGCACGCCATTTTATTTGTGTTTGCTTTTGCCTTGGCTTCTTGTGAGGCGCATTTTATGATGCTGGGGTGAATTCATGCATTTGTCATGCCTGCGGTCGAGCCTGTGAGCTCAACATGTACTCTTTATTTTCTTTTGAACATATGATTAGCAAATAAGCAAATGTTATGCCCTTGGCAAAGAAAAAAACAATATTTTGCTTTCTGAGAAGGCAGATTTATTTCAGGAAAAAATAAAAGAAATAAATAAAAATGCGGTGACGTTGAATTTCAGGAAACAAGAAGACAAAAGACGGCCGAGACACCTGCTCTTAATTTTACTGGAATATGATCAAAACATGGTTAGCTAATCACGGACAGATGATCTTAATGTGCAATCTGTGTTTAGTTAAAAACAAGAACTTAAAATGGACTTATGCGCTTCTTAAGAGCCCAGTGAAGCCTTTCAACTGTAACAACTAAACATGTTGTGAATTAGTGCCCGAATGTCACTTGAACCACAAGCCAGCCCAGCGTTGACCTTTGAACTTGACTATACCCACCAGCTTGATGTTGGCACTCCCTTTTATTCTTCTGTGTGTTCTTATGTGTGTGTGTGTGTGTATGTGTGTTTGCGTTGTTTGTGTGTGCACTCTGGTGGGGGTTCATTCATCTTCCTGCGGTTTCTGTGAGGCCATTGGAAGTCGTCATGCAGACACGCATGGGAAAGGTTTGTCGTGGCCTAGCGCATTTGGCAACACAGAGTCGGGGTGTTTTTATTTGGGTTTGCAAAGTCGCAGGACAGAGTTCACAGACCTGCAGCCAGCACTTCATTGGTAAACACAATTGTGTTTTCAGAAAACACTTTTTATGGCTGTCACTGAGGCTGTGAGGGGAAAAAAAAGAGATGGAGAGATGTATTTATTCGCGCATTAGCTGTCACGGCATATTTTGCGCCGGCTATAAATGTGCCAGCGGTTGTAAAGAAACTCATAAATGATATTAACTATGTATAAACAATTTTGATTAGTTACTCATGCTTTAAATGAGCTTTTAGTTGGATTTGTACCCTTTGATTGTTGCTTTAAATCAAGACTGTTTCTTGAAAACCCCGACTGGGCTACACACACGCGCGCAAACACACACATGCAGATGCATGTATGGAAATGTTGTCCATGCTGAAGAACACATACGATTTTGCTCCACTCCTGCCAGGTGTTTGAAGCTCTTGTAATGTTTAACTAGCTGTTGTGACTCAATTAGATGTGAGGGTGGTCACGGCGCGGGCAGGTGGGTGGGCGATGGAGGGGGGGGGGCACAAAATTCATGAGCTGGGAAACACGCACCCACTGACATAGTCACATGAATGCTGGATGATACCCGCAACTCATATAGCATGCGCACACACCCCTTACTCTAACAGCCCCGAGGGATTAGTAATGGTTTCTTGGCAATGAGCCTGGTCTCTAGCACCACTCATCGTTGGGATCCCATATCGAGGGGATTTTCACTTCAGCTCACCGTGTTGTTCTTGCACCGAGCTCGTATGTTTCCATCTTGATGGCACATGTTAAAAGCGGCATGATCATTGCAATCACGGTACAACATAACAAGAGGTCGAGAGGCGAACCCACGTTTGTCTAGTCGCGGTTATAGATCATGTGTTATGTACTTCCGATGCGCACGCCCATGCTGCTTTCACAACAAAATCCACTAATGGTTTAATAGCCGCCCGTCGCCATGGCAGCGCTGGAAGCCAAAAGAAGTGCTCCCTGGGAGGACAATATGAGCGTGTTGAGTGTCTTCAGGATTAGGACCACAGGGCTATTTTTCATTTCACCTTTGGGCCACCGAACAAGGGAGTAATGGGGAACATTGCCTCTCCCAGCATCTAATCTCCCTTCAGCACTTGAGGCCAAGCAGCACAGTGGGAGGATAGTGTGTGTGTGTGAGTGTGTGTGTTTGTATGAGAGTGAGTAAGGACCAGATGATGCATGCTAACAAGTGCAGCCACGGAATATTAATCACAGTCCTTAGTCTCACCAGTGCTTTTGGCTGAGGAGTGTATCAGCATTCATGACATGTCGACACTCGAACAACAACACACAACCTGCTACTTTAACTCATGAATTTCTTTATTTTGTGTGTTTTGGAGCTGAGAAATACTATCCTGAAAAATATTTTCTTGTGGATTCATTTTCTTCGGGGGGAATTCCACCATTTGTCAACCTGGATCTTGTTCTCAGACTTGTGTTTATTAGAGCTATTGGTCATCCTCCACCTCGTTTGTAGACATTTGGGAACATTGACTCTGGTTAGAATTACAGTGGTAGTAGCATGCGGCACAGAGCCCCCATCGCGCCTGAAAATCAAAGTGGATCCAGTTCTAGATCAACTTTCAGGCTGATTCATCTGCTGTAGGCATACGCGCACGCTGGTTCTATGTAGCCTGTTTGTATGCAAAGACGTTGGCGCAAACATGAGGAGATGGTTCGTGTCAGAAGGAGTCTGACATGCCTCAGCTGCTCCAACTGGAGCTGGAAGCCTGTGCTGTGCTTCACTGCGGGGCACTTTCGCATCAGGAAAAACCCCGAGAACAAAGTCCAAGGAATGCTGTTGCAAACAGATTCAGACAACAAAATTTTTATGAACTTTTATTAAATGATTAGCGTGTTCAACACGATGTTGGAAACATCGCTCTGATGAAATCACGTATTGAATTACCTTGGACTTGACTGATATCTAAACTCAAAAAAATGTTATGTATTTAATTATCAACAAGGAATGTGACAGCTACTCAATATCACCTGGACCCTGTCGAAAATGTTACCCGGTAGATCGGATCTTTCACCTTCTGCAGTATGTAAAGCTCTATAACTGTGTCAGGCACCACTCGCTTGGCTGACTTCAAACGCAGTTGTGTGAAACTTTTCCAGGTCTCAGAATAGCCATGACGTTGTACGTTATGTGTGTGTGTGTGAGGACCATGAGGTACTGCAGCAACACTAAGAACTCAGTTAAGCTTCTGAGATTTAATACCAATACAAGAAATGAAGGGGTTACACAGTGGCACCTTGAGGAAGAGAGGAACAAAAGTGCTGCTGCTAAGGATAGACGGACCCTAATCGCGGAGTCCTTTGGCACTAGTAGACTATCCATGAACAGGCAGAGAGAGACTGTGACTGGTGGCAACATTTGTCACTGTCAGTGGTCATGGGAAAGTGATTCGCGTCCATCTAGGTTTTAGTTCGTGTGGATACTCAAACAGCGGGAGAACTCTGCATTCTAAAAACTGCAAAATGCCCTTTATTAAGATTTTGTACAATGAAGCAGTATCACTGGGTTGTGAAAACTCTTTTTATGTGGCAGCTTTACATGTATTGTGGTTACATGTTTTAATTTATGTTGTGACAAATCTGTGCTTATGATCTAATTAGGGTCAGGGAAATGTCCCAAGTTCTCATTTAATATATAACTTTCTGTTGCCACAAACATGGCGGAAATTGTTCCAGGGTCACCTTAATCATTTGCAAGTGATGTGACACTTGCAAATGATGAATCAGTCTTGAACTGCAATCACTGGCCAGGCGGCCTTCTTGCCTATAATCCCTTCACCTCCAGATGTGTCAGTCAGGTCTTAAACATACATTACGTGAACATGATGTGACATGACGCTTATTGTAGTAATGGCAACATGGTATGTAGGCCTATAACACATACAAATACTTAGTCATACTCATTTCCCAGATGTTTGTGACAATGGGGAGAACATTTACTTAACATTTACTTTAACAATTTTCTACTCAAATATGTTTTGTTCCTTTTCAGTACAGTGTGTGTTGTTGATATCCTTCTATATTTTGTTTCCTATAGTTTCAAGTTTTCATCAACTTTCTCATTAAGGCAGTTACATAAAAATACTAAAGAAACATCAATGGTGGACAGGGCTGTTGTGTCACCGTTAAAAGCCGTTGTGGATGTCAGTGCTGACGTCTTTAGGTATACAGTACTGAGCAAACTCCCCCCAGGGGGAGGAAGAATTATGAGACTCAGCTACCACTCAGTGGTGTGCTGCGCCTCCAGCCAGGCGGACTGAGTGGTTACCTGGGAGAGAGAACAGCAGAGCACACAAACACTTACAAATACACCTGCATACGCACACACAAACATGCAAACACACACACACACACACACACACACACCACACACACACACACACCACACACACACACACACACACACACACACACAGGACTGTGCTCATCATGTTTAATGGTTTCCGTGGAAAGCTGCCAAATTCACTGAGGATCTTTCTCTTCTTCTCCTCCTTACTCCCTCCATCCCTCCCACTTTCTCATCTCTTTACCTCTCCCCTCTGACCATATCGCTCCATCCCTCTTTTTCTCTTTCGAGTAGCATATGCTCTTAAACCCAATCCCGCACCACCACCACCCCCTCCGCCCCAATAGTTCACCATTACCGTTCTTATGAAAGAAGCAACCGAACACAGAGAGAGTAGAGACATGAGATGTCTGTGAAGTAACAGTCTGTCATGATATGCAATGTGCCACACACAGAACAGACCTGGAGACACAGCACCATCATCTTCCCCGCTGCCTAAAAGCACTTCAAGAAGACCTCCATTTTATTCCTTGGGGAAAAAAACCAATGATTTAAACACAGAGGTCGTGACTAAGGTTATTGCAACAGCCTTGCACCGAAAGCAATGGTGGGGGCGGGGGGGACTGGTAAGGAATGTGTGGGAGCGTCCTCAAATTGATAAAAGTTTGTCTCAGGCCATTCTCCCCACGCGTCAGATGGATTTGTACTTTGCTGTGCTACATTCTCTTTTTCTGCAAAGTGATTTTTTAAGATGCAAAAGATAACATGCAGGGTGAGTGAGACTGATGTCATCAGCTTGCCTCTAATGGCCTGTTTTAACGCTGATAATGGCCTCCAATGGTGCAGATTAGAGCATAAAGCATTAGTATAAAGCTGTTTAATTTCAGTATTTGCATAAGATTTAGCATAAGTGTATATGGGTTTACTCCTCAACCAGCGCTCTAGCAAGATGTGACAAAGTAGTTGCGGACCGGAGGCAATTGCACAATACCTTGATTTATAATTGCTGTATCATGTAAAACAAAACAGACCCATGACGCAGTGGTGAGGAAGCTAGTCACATGAAATACTATGTGAATCAACACAATACTTGTGGCAAGAGATCATGGCGTTTTGCAGCAAGTTATCGTGGTGGGTGGGTGTGCAAGTGCGTCCAACGTGCAATCAGTGTTTGCCTTTTTATGGGCTGAATCACAAACTTCCTCTAACAAAAGGTCTTACCTAATCTTAACCATATCTTAACATTCAAACTGCAGTGCAGGACTTAACATACAAACAACGGGCATGTTACTCTGTTACATTCAAGCGCTTGCCAAATGAGTTCACACATTTCTTATTAAGCCTATCACCACCAGATACATTTCTCTGTATTTCACAGCTGGCAGCACCAGAGTTTACGGTGCAGCCATAGCAATAGGCTGCAACAACTAGGAGTATAGCGGAGCCTGTGGTGTCACAAACATATCAAGTGTGTTTGTTTAATTACTTTTGCTGCAGAAGGGGGGGGAAAACTTTCGCACTGTGGGAATTAAAGGAGATTTTTGTCAGATATGGCCAGAATTTTGGTTTTAAACGAGGCCGCTGCACTTCCTGTTTAGCGCCCAGCTAACTTTAATGAGGGTAAAATGATTTAATCGTGCGGCTCTTCTAGACTTTCCAAATGTTATTAGACCGAATGGCTTGAATTATGACAGTGAAATTAGTTATTTCATGGGGGTTGTGACGCTCAAAAAAATGTATCCACCATTTTAAAGACCCTTCTTTCACCATGTCAGCTTATGGGAAAAAACAATGTTGCACGTTTCAGCCATTGCTAAAATTGGCTTCAAGCCCCAACCCACTCCTAGCACTTTGTATTGGCAACTGGCAAACGTACGTCAGCTGTTAGCTTCATGACGATATTCGTGTCGGACAAATCCAGTTGAGCTTCGTCGACAGTGGTGACTCCCTTTGTGACCTGAGGTCCTGGTCCAGACAATCTCTGGGTCACTTTCTCCACAGCTGGGCCATGAGCTAATTCACTACTGGCAGTGGCTCGCAACAGTCAAGGATATCTAACATAGAGCAGCAGTTGTCCATTACTCTGATATGCTGCCCCCTATGGTTTTGGAGCTACCTTCGGATTCTGGTCATATTGTACAAACGATACCTTCAATGCATATCCATTATCTTTCTCTAACCTTATTATTGAAGGGAGCAAGAATAAAATGTTGTGAATGAACATAAGAATCAACATTGATAAAAGCTTGCATTTTAATTTTGTTTTTCTGTTAAGCCACACTTTTGGATCGTTGATCACCTGAAACCTGCATCAATCACCTTTGATTACATCCCCAGAACTTTGCAGATGTGGACTATTAAGTTACATGACTGGAGGAGTGTAGGATTGGCAACGTACTGGCGAAAACTCTGATTATTGTTTTTTGGTAGATTTCAACCGCAGACGGTCAAATCCCAGACTATCTTCATCTTTGTGTGATCACCATGAGAAGATCACAACAATCATCTTCAGTCTAACCCTCTGTTGACGCCATACAGTTTTTACTGTTTGTAAAAGCCTGGAAAAATTTCAGTGCAGTCAACACTGATTTATTTCCGGTTTCGATGGTCACTCACATGATGCGTTGGACAGGATGTTACTCACTGGCAAAGCTGATGCTAACAAAAGTTCACATTACTGATGGAGAGCAGCAGTGTTCCAGATGACAGATGTTAACTTGTTTGTCACTTCAAGATTTTTCCATCCTTGGTGTGCACTTGCAAACACCCCATCCCTAACAATAATGCTTGTGTTTCATGATTTACATCACAGTCAAGAATGCGAATGTCCCTGACATGCATAAGTTCTTGAGTTTTTTGCGTGGAGATCAATGAAGTGAATGGCTGCAGATGACGCAGGATAAACTGAATCAGATGTATGTGGTTTTGATCAGGAAGCTCAAGGAGAGCGACATCGAATACTTCCTCTCCCCATTGTAATACATGGATCTCGCCTTTCACAATACATTATGCCCAGAGACAACGGAAAAACAGACCATATAATAGATCCTTTGATAGCATTATTAAGAAAAAACGGCATTGTTGTCCCACTGCTGCAACACATCTGTCTCGTTCCGTTCTTCTCCATATGTTTCTCATTTCAGGCTGCATGGAGTTTTTACATCAGTCAACATTTTTGACTATAAAAATAGCTTTTTGATCTGGAGTCTTTGGTGTCGCATCATGCAATGCCTGATAATGAATTTCACATTACCCCAATGCGATTGTCCTGACTGAGACTTGTTCATACCCTCCACATGATATCATGATTTGTCATTTAGCAGGAGTGTTAATTATAACACCTGTGTGAAGACTTACTCTTTTTTAAGAGACTTCTCTTTTTTAAAGAAAACGACATAATGAATCCCCAGCCAGGATCAGTTCAAAAAGGGACTCAAGTGCTAAAACTGATTAGTTACTAATCAAGATTGAATATACAATTGCAAATCATTACATTATAGAAAAGAATCTACAAAAAAGTTGAAAGTGAAAGATTGAAAAGCATAGATTCTTTTCCCCCACCAGCTAATTCCCATTTCCTGCCATACTGTTAACACACAAAACTCCCTTTTCTGCCTCCGGTAGGGTAAGTAGTTACCAACAGCAAATTGCCACAGCAGGCCTCTACTCTCTGGAGCATAATGGGCGGAGTTGGGTCATCAGGGAGATTCAACTCACCTGGTCTATTGGCAAGACTATATAACTGGTGTCAGTCAGCCTGTCACCTAACCCAAATTTCAATGTTGCTTAATCAGTTAATGTGTGTTCTCCCCTCCTAATTTCCAGCCTTGACCCTAGTTGTAGCAAATTCAATATCACAAACGTCTCTAATACGGGACACTGACAAGCCTCCCTTTATGATTGTTCATTGCACCCAAACAACAACCCTTGTTTCAATATATCTTCAGTTGTCAACATCACGCTGGCGTTCAGTATCATTTTTTCACTTCTCTCATCCAGTTCATGTAGTGTAATACTTTCCATGTTAAGGTTCATCTGCATTACGGAAGCAAACAGCAGGTTGTGTAACAGCTGGGGAATGTGTCCTTCGCTAGGTCATGGGTTTCCCCGCCCTTATCAACCTGTCTGGAGTGGACACTTCTTCACAGAGCCCCAACAACACATAGAATTAATCCATATAATAAAGCGGGCGGCTGAATGGGTTTTGTTGAGAGCAGAAAGGAGGTAATGCTCTGTGTTTTCTAAATGGGGGAGCGGAGGCCCTTTCAGAGGGAAAACATGCTGATTACTGTATTGTAAAATGGCTTTTGATTCCCCCTGCCTGCTTTAATCCCCGGGACACAACAGTGGCCCTGTCTCCCACCAATGGCAATTGAGCCTCTAAGGAGACTTGTATTACCAGCGAGTGGGGTCTAATTGTGAACTCGATCAGTTATTAAAGAAGCCAGGGCCCGCTGAATTGGAGACCGGCGGGCCAGTCCTCCACTGCTTTTGACCGTTGTGCCTCTTTCTTCCTAGACTGTGGTTCGCAGTTTGTTGTTTGCAATGCATAGGCCGGGGATGAATACAGGCTGCCCACTATAGAGTTCTTTCTTTTCCCTCCTCCCTCCAAGTTTTTCCTCCTCTTCTCCGACTGGCTTCCAGGGAACGCAATTAAAGTGGGGAATTTTATGGAAGGATGGAGCGGCGGTGGGGAGCGGAGGGGGGAGCAGGCCGGCGAGGCTATTATCCGTCCCGTAGGGTTGAATGGCTGGCCCCCCTCAGTGAACACAAAAGGAGTGGTCACAGCAGAACTGGAGAGCGGCCCCATCTGAAGAATGGTTGCCATCAGCAGTGGCTGGACTCTGCTGGCTTTGCGTCTCAGGATGTTCAGACTGCAAAAACTTTTTGGTCTCAATAATGACATAATTAATTGTCAAAAAAAACAAAAAAAAGAGGAAAACTCTACTATCACTCTGCTGAAAGAGTTCTGCTGCTGATCATCAAATAAGTCAGTTATCAAGCTGTTATGTGTCATTTTGAAATTAAGAGATCTTTGAGTCTCACAGTTAGTGGGGAAATCAAGCATATTGTTGATGTCACTTTAAAGTAAATGTACCAGAGTAAAGTCTCAAAATGGGGGCCTGGAATCAGGGACATTGGTAGTCTCGCTTGTGCCCAGGACATGATGTAAATTTGCAAAGTGTTTCTAAAGTAATAGGAAAGGGGGTAAAAATGATGGTGCACAACTGAGTTTTCTAAATTTTTAAGTAAGTTTAGCTTTGTCCTCAAAAACTTAGAGATACTTCAACTGTTTGAAACCCTTAAAATTACTTAATAATGTAGGAAATACATGCTCATGTCAACACATAACCTGTGAGAAGGCCTCATTAACACCCAGGCAGTGTTGCTTAATTCTAAAGGGTCATGAGCCTAAAAAAAAAAAAATCGGGACACTAATATGAAAATTAAAAGACATATACAACAAATAATGAAAAGTAATAAAATTGTTCTATCCTCAAAATAATCAGATATGTGACTGTGAGAAATGGACATGTGAGTGAGGCCTTCAAGAAGTTGTGATGAAAATAGTGGGAAAAACAACATCAGAAAAACAGCAACATTGGTCAAAAGATTATATGTCTAAAATTAACTGTTTGCTGTACTTTTTGTGGCCGTGTGAATTATGACTGTTTTCTGTGCTGGTTGAAATAGTGTGATGTGACATTGTACAACTTCAAAACAGCTTGCGGAGTCGGTGGTGGTCAGGGTTGAAGGTTGGGTCAGCCTGGGACTTTGACATGGGAAACCGTTGTTTTCTTCCTCTCTCCTACCAACACACTGTCAGAAACAATATCTCAGTGTGATTTATTATTGTTAATTTATTTTTAAATGGACAATTTCATCCTCACCAGTTTGGGGAGCATAATTTCTTTAAGATTTTCTGAAAGACACCCAGCCTGAAGTGTTGATGAGAATGGTTTGCATGCCGTGAGCATCTGCTGTAACTGGCAGTTGCTCTCATGTGAGAAATTATGACCTGAAATATACATGCAGTACACTTTAAACTAAACCCATGAAACAGCCTGAAGCATGTGCAGGAAAACTTTTATTGCTCATTGAATAATGATCAGTAGGGATGTACCATAATGGAATTATAGCTGATGAATAGAATGAATAATACAAAGCAAAATTCCTTTAATTGACTTACCAAGTGCAGCATTTACACAGTATATGGCCATATTCAAAGTTGGTTTGTCAGCTGTCAACAAACACAGAGAAGAAGAAGAACAAAAACAACAATGCTGTTGACCTGTCCATGACGTAGAGCTGCTGCACCTGTGTAGAGCCATGCAATGTTGTCGCTCGGGAGGGCTTTTTTTCTTTTCAAGTTCAGGAGAAGACACAATTGTAACCCACAGTATGTATTCAGCAAATGTTAGGAGAATCGGGAAAAGTCTATGAGCTTAACACAATAAGTCTTGTTAGAGCAAAGAATTATAAAACATCCTCCCTTGCCTGCTAAATCTTAGACTTTTCATCCTCAGCGATACATAAACTACAGGTTATTAACTTAGTTTTAAAACACAAAAATGTGAAATTATTACTGGGTATCAGTATTGAGTGAAAAAAATCTGTATCTCGCATCCCTAGCAATCAACATTAGGCTGAATAAGCAGCTAGCTTGCTAGAATAGCCTAAGTTTTGCAAACACAGATCATTCCATCTTTCTGGACTTAAAGTACACCGCTGGTTCATAAAGAATGTCTCCTCCCATTGACTTGTCTAAAATCAGATGTGTCGAATACCATTTTTTAATTTGATCCCTTTTGTCCCCTCTATTTTCAGTGCTTTGATTATCATTATTCCCTAACCAAAATTAATTATGGCTAAATCTTTCCAAAGTTTTAGTGGTTTCAGATCACCTGATGGCCACTTGAAAGTATTTTTTAACAGTCATGTTAAATTTTGAAGGATGTGATCCTGAGAAGAGAGGCATTCATGTGCGTAGTTTATTGCCTGTGTCATCATTTAATTTGAAGGACTTGTTAAAGAAAGCCCAAAAAAAATCTAACAAGCCACACTCTTTATTCACCAATACACAGTAACAGTACAAGTGGGTGCAACTCATGATGGACCTGACTTTTACTTCTTAGCCCGTTTTCTGTCAATGGGTCAACAAGCCATTTCTACTTAACACTTGAAGAAAGAGCCAACGTCAACAAAGGATGTGGCCATGAACTCTTGGCAGCCGCGGGCTAATTATGCCTGTGGTTTCTTTTCTGACACCTATTTAAAAATCCAAAAGTCGGGAGTAACAACATGTTTGCACGTCAAACAAAAAGTAAGCAGCCAAGACACCATCCTCAACAGAGCAGTAAATGTGACAAAAAATAAATAAATAAAAAAATGCATCCTTGTATACCACAACAGATTTCCGCTGGGACAATCAGGCCAAGATTCAGCTCAATTTGATGTTTTTCACACACGTTTTAATCGGACCTAAAGCAGAACACCCGTGCAGCGCTCCACTCCACCTCAGCATTCCTCGCCATCCATCCGCCCAGTTCTCCATCACCAGTGGACAATGGTGAATTGAGGACATCCTGGGCAGGCCAGTTTCTGTGAGGCTTGCGAACTGTGTGCCAGTATGGGTAAATAGAGGCTCTTTAATATCCGCCAGGGGGCTGAGGGGTGGGAGCAGGGTCAGGGTATGAAGCTCACTGAGCTGGCAGCCATGCAGCCCATTGTTGCTGTTTGTTAACAGGTGTGTGTGTTTAAATGGGAGTCTTTCAGTGGAGCTGCTACACGAGCCCATGGGGCCCGAGCACCTCTCACCCCCTCACAGTGTTCTCATCAATGACAGCTTTTCAGCAGTCTGGGGAGGCGGAGGAGGAGGGGGAGGAAAGGAGGACGATGAGGCTGGCTGAGAGATTAGAAGTGAGAGGACAGACTGCACTATAGTACACAGTATGTCA
>JARJLU010011662.1:0-27663 GCA_030272975.1 Sparidentex hasta
GTTATGCACCACCTCTCTTTCCAGACAATGAAAAGGAAGTCTCGGTTCCCTCAGCATATGCCATGATCCAACGATGTCGCCGCATCTGGGCAGCTGCCAGACAGGTTCTCATTCGGCAGGGAGATCGGGTGAAGAAATATGCAGACCGGAGAAGACGACCAGCTCCGGATTACCAGCCCGGGCAAAGGGTTTGGTTATCTGCTAAAGACATCAACCTCAATGTGACTTCTAAAAAACTGGCGCCTCGTTTCGTAGGGCCTTTCCCAGTCACCAGGAAGGTTGGACCTGCAGCAGTTCGTCTACGTCTGCCTCGGTCCCTGCGTGTCCATCCCACATTCCACGTCAGCCAGGTCAAGCCGGTAAAAGAAAGTAGGTTGGTGCCTACCACCACGCCCCCACCACCACCCGAGGTCATCGAAGGAGGTCCAGTTTACAAAGTCAAGCGTCTACTAGCAGTCCGGAACCGGGGCCGAGGCAGACAATACCTGGTTGACTGGGAAGGATATGGCCCGGAGGAACGACAATGGGTGCCATCTAGACATATCGTAGACCCACAGTTGATAACGGACTTCCATAAGGACAATCCCGACCAGCCTGGGCCGTCAGGAGTCGGCCCTAGAGGGGGGGGTACTGTCACATCACGGTGAGGTTGTCTTGTCTGGGGATCTGTCTTGTGAACTTCCTGTTTTATTTTGAAAATAACTCTCCTCTCGTTTCAGGTCACTTACCCTTCCTCCTGTGTCATTGGTCTGACGTCATCCCTGATTCCTGATTGTTTCCACCTGTGTTCCCCTCCCTCATGTGTATAAAGTCTCTGTCTTCCCCTGTCTTCGTCGCCTAAGTATTTCGTCATTTATGTCGTATACCAAAGCCTTGAACCACAGCCAAGAACCTCGTCTTGTTAAGTATAATTCTTATTTTGTTATTCTGTATTTTACCTCTCAAGGAGAGTGAGTTTTCTTTGTAAATTTTCTGGTTAGAGATTTTGAGTTGAAGTTTGAATTTTCATAGTCTTTTCTGTTTCCTCGTTGTGAGTGATATTTTGTTGGTTAAAATTTAATAGCATAGAGCAGATACTTTTCATAGCCTGTTGTTCCTCTTCGGAGAGTTTTATTTTGTAGTTTTCCATAATAAGAAGTTTTTCTAGAATAGTGTAGATTCCTCCTTCGGGAGCGCCTTTTGTTTGTCTATGTTCCATGTTGTTTGTCTTGTTTGTCTGATGAGAAGTCATTAGTTATTTTGTTCTCATTTATCCTGGAGAGAAGTAAAATCAGATTAATAAAATTTGATTGTACGTTCACCCATTCTGCATCTGAGTCCTATTTTCTGCCCAAGTCTGTCAATTGTCTTCTCTGTTGCTGCATTTTTGATACTCTCTCAGCTGGCCCTCTATTGCTTAAGATGGAGACTTTGCTTACTTTCTTACGGTAGCACTATGACGTACTGGTCAACTGTTGTTCCGCTTTTTTGGGCAAACCAATTGAATTTCCCATTTTCATAACCACATTGTAACTTCATTGTAATCATGCCAACAAGCATAACACATCTGATTATTAAAACAATATGATAATAGTAGAGGTCTTATATATTTCTTAAACACTTGTTAGAACTAGGTATAATGTGCTTTTACTTGCTGATGGTGTATGGCCAGTGTGTAGAGATCTCAACTCTTTTGACACCCCTTATTGAGCTTGGCACTGCTGGGGAGGTCCTCTTTAAAGCAAAATCTAATTTCTTCAGTGCTCTCCTTGCCCAGAATCCTGAGGTTATTTTTCATATGGCAACCACCCCATAGACAGTGACCAATCTGACACCAGATCCACACCACATTGGGGAAATTTTAGCACACAGTGGTAAAGCCATCAGATGAGGTTGTTCCAGATTTGCCACTTGGTTAGTGCCTTCAAACGTAATTCAGATGCGGCATGATGACCCAGCTTTTCCTGCAAAGGGGTATTCTGTACCATCAGCATGGCCAGCTAAGCAGGTAGTGGTTCCAAAAGAATCTCTAAACACAGTACTTGGACCACTCTGTTCCCCGGGCTGATCACCTAAGGAAACAGAAGACACTGCCTTGCATTATATGTCATTTTCACTGTCTTGGTTTGTGGGCAGATGTTGCCTGCATTTGTAGGACTTGCACTCAGTGTCAGAAGACACAAGGTAAAAGACCTTCTAAAGCTCTGCTCCAGCCTCTGCCCATTGTTAATATTCCCTTTGAGTGTCTTGGTATGGATGCTGTTGGCCGAGTTTAAAGAAGCAAATCTGGAAACCGCTACATGCAGGTGATCACAGACTATGCAGTCAAATACCCAGAAAAGGTTCCTCAGTTAAAGTAAAGACTGTAGTGTTCTCCTTGGTGCATTTCTTCTCCTGGGTTGGTTTTCCCTGTGAGATTTTAACTGACTAGGGCACTGACTTTATGTTGACACTTCTGAAACAGGCTACCAACTGCTTGGCATCAAGAGTGTGAGAACCACCCCTTTCAATCTTCAGAGAGATGGACTGACAGAGCGGTCCAAGCAGACCCTCAAGTAGATGCTCCATTAGTTTGTCAGTGACACTGGTTCTGATTGGGATCAATGGCTACCCCACCTTCTCTTTGCTTATAAAGTAGTGCTCCAGGCCTCTACTGTTATTTCTCCATTTGAACTGTTGTATGGTCATGAGGTGAAAGGACTGGCAAGGTCCATTTGAGGTGGGGAAACAACTTGGACCAACCACCTACCAGGTTGCCACCCCAGGGCAACCACATTCCACTCAAAACTTATTGCATGTAAGCCTCCTCAAGAGGTGGGCTGAAGCACTTGAGAGGAAGGAGGTTCAGCTCACCATAGCTGTGGAGGAGGACATGGCTGTGGATGACCAATACCTGCCCTCATCAGCCTACATGGAATCTGATCTGAGACATCTGTCAGTTGAAAAAAATCAATCAAAATCAGGTGAAAGCTTTACAGAATCATCAAATATTTCAAGTGTATCCAGGCTGCACGAATGGTACTATACATTTTTGCAATGATTTCAGGTACTTAAATGCTACAATCCATACTAATGACATGATTGACCACCTGGGCAGATCAACCTTTGTCTAGGCTACTGGCAGGTATCTCTTTCTAAGTTGTTTTTCAGTCTTTATATTTCAGGCACAGAGTCACAGAACAGTGCTGGAAGTAATCTACTGCCCAGCTAGGTTAACGAGACGGACAAACAGACTGGAGAGAGATTGACTACAAGCTAGCATATCAACTTAACATGTACAGAAGGGGGCAGGTCCGTAGACTGACTGAATGACAGACATTTTGCTCAAGCAAGGATGCAAATCTTTACAGATCTTCAAATCTTCTTTTAAGGTAGGTGAAAAATATGTCTGGAGAAATATGAGACGATGGAGCAGCAAATTTGCTAGGGTGGAGTTTTCAGTAAACCCAAAGGCAGAGACTAGAGACAGAACTTCAGGAAGAAAAAAGTTTATTGGAAATGGTATGTTCAGGTGGTAATGCAGGCGAGATGCCCTGATTGCTAGGGTGGCAGGTAGGCAGGCCAGGAGATGGGCATGCAGGTAGGCATGCAAGACTTCCTAAAGCCATCATGAAAGAGCACAGGAAGGTTGGGGAGCGGGTAACAGAGCAGAGAAGTGCTGGAGGTTTCTGCAAGATGAACCAACAAAACAAGCATTAATAGAGGAGCAAAAACACAGGAACATAGAATACCTTGAGATAAGTTGTGGAGAGACTGGGGTAGTATAGTCAGAGGGTGATGAGTTGATGAGGAGCAGGTGTGCCACTCTGCTACTGATGCTGCTGCCACCGCTGCCACACCCACAGACACACACACACAGGGAAGGAGCAGGTAAGGGAGAAAGGAGGGGAGAAAAGGCTGACAGAGGAAAAAGCACAAACAGAACAAAAACAACCAGGCTGTCACTGTAGAACAGTGACAAAATTGGCTACCAGAGTATCGTTAAGTTATGGGAAACAGTGCTGTGTGATACATAAATTTAACATTATACAACAAATGATACAAGATTGATATAAATATGGATCAATATAAATATATTCTAGCCCTGTGATAGACTGGCGTCCTGTCCAGGGTGTCCCCTGCCTTCGCCCTAAGTCAGCTGGGATAGGCTCCAGCCCCCCCGCGACCCTACAGAGGATTAAGCGGCGTACATATAATGTACAGATAATGGATGGATGGATGGATGGATAAATATATTCTCCTTAATGTGAAGAAGAAATACACAATATTGTGTTATAAACTCATGTTTTATCATTCTGAAAAATTGCATCCTTTTTGTAGAATTAATTAACATTATAAAATATTAAAAATTAAATTGTGTTTTAGCCACAATAGTGTTTTACTAAAGACATTTTTTATTAGATGTATGTAGATAGCCTATTTCTGTTACGTTAAGTGTTATGTTTAATTTCTGTTTGTTTTCACAGTTCGGCTTGTATGATTACTTTTCAGGACAGGCAGATGAAAATTATTTTAGCCAAAATTATTTTAGCCAAATCCAAATCATACTATGGCCTGGGTGATGTAACGTATTGACTGAAATAGAGGATGACCCTGATTATAAGTAGACCCCTCTTTTCAAGACTAATCTTCAGAAAAAGACTCTGATAACCAAAAATAACTTTTAGAACCACGATAAGCTTTTCTCTTACTGTTAGCATTTTTCAGACATTTTTTTTGGACCTGCCATCTTTGGACGTTACACTTCGTAACTCCATATTTCTTGGCTGACTCCTCTGCTGTATTGAACACCATTATCGTAAAATTAGCTACACCTCAGAAAGTTAACTTGCCCCACTTTTGATCCACTTTGCTCTGTACAATCACTGCGCATCTCCATTTTTCATCTCCTGTCACTTCTTCTCTGCTGTGATTGACAGATAACCCCAGCCACAGTGTCAGTAATGTCTCTACAGTAAGCTGGCGCCCTCTGCCATTGCGGTCTTGTAGCGACTCCAGATAACATGTATCAGACAGAATGTGTCAACGGTTAGGCCCCAGTTATAAGACGACCCCACTTTTTCCACATTATTTTCATCGAAAAAACCTTGTCCTATATTTGGGTCAGTACGGTATATCAACAATAAAACATCAATATATTGTCAATAGACGATTACTACAGTCTGTTAGTTCAATATAAAATTGAGAGTATCATTTATGATTTCATCAAAAAACAATGAAGACAGAAAAGATGAAAGAACAGATAAAACAATACTATATATTTCATACTATTTATTGCAATATGGCAAGTTTTTCTTCACCCGAAGGCAACAGCAGTGAAATGACATGATGCACTAGAGTTGTCAAAGTTACTGGCCCATGTTAATGAGGGGCCGTCAGGAACGTTATTCAGAATTACCTCTCACAAACACTTGTGAAATGCTCTTACATACAGTACTGAAACACTCTCACATAAACAACTGAAAAATTATTCACTCACACACACTACTAAAATTCTCTCACACATACAAGTGAAATGCTCTCATACACGCTACTGAAACACTCTCACACACTACTGAAACACTCTCATACACATTACGGAAACACTGTTATACACACTATTGAAATGCTCTCACACACACACTACTGAAACGCTCTCATATGAACAACTGAAATGTTGTTGGAAAAGATGTCTGGAAAGCAGACAAGATCAGATAGCAGCAGCTAGGGCAGAGACAAAAAGCTGTGGTCAAGTCAGACATTTTCCAACAGCATCTTTATGTGTGTGTGTGTGTGTGTGTGTGTGTGTGTGTGTGTGTGTGTATATATATATATATATATGTATATGTGCATGTATATATACATATATATATATATATATATATATATATATGTTAAACAAAGAATATCAGATGAACATACATTGTGGTTGAAGCAAGGTTTGAAGTATTTCAAACTCAGCAAAAGCACATGCATTTCCCTGTGTGGAGTCTTCCTGTTTCTGTCAGGAGACAGGAAGGCCTTCCTGTTCAATGTGATTTTCATATTCACTACTGAACTGTTATAGTTTACAGTTCTATATCAGAACATTTCAGTATGTGGTAAAGCTTTTTAGTAGTTTTTGCAAAATGTGTGGATAAGAGAGCATTTCAGTTGTGTGTGCGAGAACATTTCAGTAGTGTGTGTGAGAGCATTTCAGTAGTGTGTATGAGACCATTTCAGTAGTGTGTATGAGAGCGTTTCAGTACACTGTTAGAAATTTTCCTGTAAAAAAAACAAAACAAAAACTGTAAAGAACTGGCAGCTGGGTTGCCATTATGTTTCTGTAAAATTAACATATTTTTACTGTTACTCAAATTACAGTTTTGTTCTGTAAATGAAAAATACAGTGTAAAATTACTTTCACTTCATTTACAATTAAATGACTATATAGTTTGTATTATGTATACATTTTAATACTCTATTTAAAAAAATACGCTTGCACACAGTTAAAGGCACTTTTGTTAAGAAAAACATGTTAAATGTCACTGATTTTAGGTTGGCCACAAGCACAGAAGGCAAACCATTGTAAAATTAACCTACTGATTGTTCAATCCTGTGATTACAATGTGAGAGAAAAAGCGGCTTCTTATTGCACTTTGAATGTAAAGATGACATGTAAAAACTTCACATGCAGAACAATTGCATGTTAACAACATGCATGTTTTTTTGTACTTTGATTGCCCATGAAGCAACTGTGAAAGGCACAAAGTATTATCAAGTCCAAAATCAAAGTTTGATACTGATTCCCTGATGCTGGGATTGCAGTCTGTGGGAAAAAACTCAGCTGCCTTCTCCACTCCAACAGCCAGTGGGAAGAGATTGCCGGCATTGAGATATGCCTGGAGGAGCTGGTGCCTCTCTGCAAGAGTTGAGCACAATTAACTGTGCAGTTTCCTTGCACACTGTTTGAAATAAATGTGCTTACTCTCGAACCAGAAACGAATAAGTGGCCCAAAACAGATTATGAGCTCTGGATAGTGGCTGACAAAGTGATGTTTGGGCTTCAGTGGTTGACCAGGGAAAGCTTGTGTGGGGATTCGGGCAGGAAGTATGACACACTCAGTGGCAACACTCACACACACACCCTATAGAGTCACATGATGTCTCATGATCACATGACTGAAATCAGGAAGTGATAACTGTTTGGGAGATGCCAGTCAGTCTCTCTTTGCTCTGCCAGCCAACTCTGAACAGCTGAGCTGGGTTCACCTCACATACAGGATAATCTAGTGTGTTTTCTTCTTGCGGAGACCACTGCATGGCCTTTTTATATTGACGGGATCATCACATTGTGACTCCAGCTGCAGATATATGGACACCGATATGCTGCACTTGGAATGTTCAACTACACCTGCATAGTTACTGCGATGTGGGACAATTGAGAATACCTGCCAAAGAAAGGACCAGGCCAGCCACTGTTTTGTTGTTAAATCATGGGTCTTTGTGAATTTCAACTTGTTTTGGTTCTTTTTCTTTCTTTTGTTTTTGTGTGTCTCTGGGGCCAATTGTCAGTTGTAATTTTGAGTGAATTAATTTAAATGCGCAGATGCTGATTGTTCTCCTCTGTTACATGTGGTCTCTTCTTAGGCCGTCTCTGTATAAGGCTGGATTCGCACGGGTGTACTGCTCATCTCCTTGGGGTGACCACATGGGTGAGACACTGTAGTGGTGTGTAGTATACCTATAACCGCAACGGGGTGTGATATACTTTAGTTGTGTATTAATACTTCATGTGTTTTCTGTGTTGCATGTGTGTCCCGGTGTTGGGTTTGCTGTCTCTTGTTTCTGGTCTCTCCAGGGGCCTTCTGAGGAAGAGGGATCTTTGCTCATGCCATTCTGACCTTTTCCTGAGTGAGGAGTTCCAGTTACCTTTTAAAACATTCTATTCATAACATCCCAGATGTATTGCTCTTATACTGAATATTTTGTATTTATACTAATTGTAATATATGTGGGTTTTTTTTAATACATATTTGCCTCATTGTCAAATGTCCCTTTTGCGGGGAAGATTACAGATAGCCACACTACATATAAAGGAAAACTGAGGGGTCCCCTCTGCCCACCATCAGGGGGTGGCGTTGTCAGACAGTTACGTGGTTGTGCTGCTTGTCAGGCACCACACTTGCTTTCTGAAATCCAAATACTCATCAATAAGCTCTCTCAAATATGCAGTTTGTTCAGCTGAAATGGCTGGTGCACAAATAAGAGAAACAATTTCTCTTAACTGTAAAACCAGTTGCCAAGTTTGATTGTCACCTGGAGATTTTCTCTCCAATGAGCACTGGCAGCATCCTCAACAAGCACCAATTTTGGACAGCATGACCACCCAGCTTATCACTTCCTGGACTGACTTCACAAGGTCTGTCATTGGCATCATTCCCTTGATAATTAAACTGATTAATCCTTCGGTTCAACTCAAGATAAGTAAATTCTTTGTCGTCCTTCAACAGATTCTGGATGTACAATGTGAGATCAGAGGCTACAATGCCTTCAAATAAATCATGGCCAATACATGGAGGCAGTCCAGGCTTACAGACAGCATGAAAGGACAGTTCATGGAACAAGGAGTCAAATTTGATAGCTCAGACAGAACCATCTTCAAGTCACTGAACGTGATTTCTGTATGATTGCACTGTGTGTGTAGTGGCCCTGCAGAGAGGATCTGTCTGAAACGTGTTTCGGTCTATTTCACAGTATCTGCAGAAATTAACACTTTTGCTGAAATTCTTGAGAAATCCTCCAATCCCATGTGACCCTAAATTGTCACCAGCAATAGCATGCAGTATTCCTTTACGGATCTGTCCATCAGGTAACACTACACCATTGCTCTCAAGGTCTTTCAAATCTTTTACCAGCTGACCCATGACCAAATCCTGACCAAAATACTTGAAATCTTGTTCTTTGCGGAGAAGAACAAGTTGCATCTGGTCAATACTTGACCTGTGGTGTGGTAATAAGTCTGCCAGTGTGAGATACATTGCAAGTGCTTTGTGCTTCTTTTTTCCAGACCCTAGTGGGTTTACCACTTAAAACGCATCCTGATAAAGGATCAAGTGTAAAGACTCTGTTTGCACAGAGTCCTCAGTAATATTTTCCCCATCCCACACATCTTGCGACTGGCTGATGTCATGTATTGACTGCATGTCTTCGATGATTGTCTGAATAGTGGAGGCCGAAAGTAGCAACTTTGCTTGTAGTTTAGGATAAAAGAGTGCAAGATTCCTCAAAAGCAGTGAATCATCAATGTTTTCTGGGCAAACCTCAAATTGCTTATCATCATCAGGAGCATCCAGCTGCATGTCACAGAGCAAATCATGATCATCAAGAGTGTCACTAGTTCCACTTACACCTGCTGAGACAGTGATAGACTCTATCAAATTTCCCTCTTCACCGTCTCTGTGTTTTCTGGTCAAATGAGAAGACAATGTAGATATCACAGTAAATGACTTATCACATTGCTGAAAAGGACGTGCAACTTTCCGTCCTTCTTTGATGTGCCCTTTAAGATGTGAATAGAACTTAGTCAAGGAATCACATTTGGCAGTGCAGGTCAGTGAAAGTCAACTGGCATGTCAGGTCCACTGGAATACTCAATCTAGGCTCAATCACACATTTCTTGAGTTTAATGTAAAGAGGTGCCTTTAGACCTAGATATTTTTTAAATTTCCTTGTGCAATTAGGCATACAACGCTGCAGTACTAAATTAGGTAAATTGTTGTGAATTTTCACGTCTCAAATAGGCCACTGAGGTGCTAGACTGATGTCCACAGATCTGACAAGAAAACATCATTGCAAGCCAAACAGACTTGACTGTTGTGGTTCAACAAACAGTAAAGTACAGTCGTAAAACTGCGAAGGAAGAAAAAAAGGCTCCTTTTGCCAGTTCACCTGATTGTTGCTTATTTTAGTGTTTGATGTCTGGAAAATTAACTGATTAACTGTGTCATGTGATGAACATGGGAGTATGCTGCATACTATGATCAGTAGGGCAGGGGTGAAGTCATCTACTGCATCTGCAATGTCAGAAAAACAAGTCAAAAAATCAATTCAAATACAAATGAACAGACAACTGCACTATGCAAGATGGAAAAACAGTTACAGCAAAGCAAATATTCTTCAGTATTTAATTTGTGATCCAATAATTATCTTGAAAATAATCTTGCCTTTATTTGAATCTGCCCTGTCAGACACAGCAATTCACTATCTTTAAAGTGTAGATGGTAAAATGTTTATACAAGACTATCATAAAGTTTCAGGAATTCACTGACAAAATGCAGGTGTCAACAAACATTATCTTTGTAGAAATTAAATGTGCTGTGTTGTTTGACCATCATCTTTGAAAATTTAGCTAGCTGCTAACCAAAATCATTCAGCATGTACATAATAGTAATATAATATGTAATATAAAACAATCGAATAAAGTTGCTACTCACCAAACAATTAGTAAGATGGAGATGGATCAGGAATAGCAGGTTACACGCTTTACATGTGCAGCTCAGACAATGCTCTTCCCAGAATGCCAAAAATAATGCATGATACTGTTATCTAAGACATTTTAACAGTAAAGTGCTGTATTACAGGAATACATTAGAGTTCCGTTAAAAAACAGTGAATGAACTGTAATTTCACTGATTTTCTGTAATATTAACAGTAAAGCACTGTATATTGAAAAAAAAACACCTTAATACTGTTGAAATTCTGCCGTAAATTTACAGTAATTATTTACAGTGTAGTGTGTGAGAGTGTTTCAATAGAGTGTATGAGAGCATTTCGGTATTGTGTGTGAGAGCGTCTCAGTAGTGTGTATGACAGCGTTTCAGTAGTGTGTGTTAGAGCCTTTCAGTAGTGTGTATGAAAGCGTTTCAGTAGTGTGTGTGAGAGTGTTTCAGTAGTGTGTGAGAGCTTTTCACTCACTTGTATGTATGAGAGCGTTTCAGTAGTGTATATAAGATCATTTCACTTGTATGTGTGAGAGCGTTTTAGTAGTGTGTAGTAGTAGTGTGAGAGGTAATTCTGGTTGATGTCCCTGACGGCCCCTCTTACATGTTCAAGGATGAAATCCTCTGAAGATATTTTATCAACATTTAGACTACCGAGAATGTAAAGAGATTAGCATTCTCTATGTCTGAACTTTCTGGAATTTCCTCAATATGTGAGCAGCAGCAGTTCGCTGAAAACCATTTAAGAACCTGGTGGAAATTAAACACATGGTGGATTTCTGGTTAATTGGGATTTAAACCAAACTGATTCAGTGGTACACTTTGTAGTTTTGTAAAAGAAATTAATGGAAAAAAAGTTTATATTTGCAGGTAGTTAAACATAATCAGAAATTTGATATATTTCCATAACTGAACTAATAGGCTGGCCTCGGCAGAATACTATTTGAAGCAAGAAAATGGCTATTTAGAATGCACTGAAAATTCTAACCAAGTATAATAGTGTGAAATTGGGTTGACCTTTGAGGACAGTTTGTCTATTCAGTTTAATCAGTTATGAAAGTCAATCATGACTGTTTTTTTCTCTCAACGTTTCTGTCTTTCTCTTCTCTTAAATGTTCCTCTCCAAAACTACATAGTATGTAGGGAAAAGCCTGACTTCCACTTGAACACATGTTTGTTTTTGGTCTCCACTGCTCCCCCGATCCTCCATCTGGAGCCTGAAGCAACTTGTCTTAATCCTTAATGAAACCTAAACAAATTCCAACACTCAGCGTCTTGACATGGCTTTCAACAATCACTGCTCCACTCCTCAACTTAACCCACTCCTGACTTCATTATTGTCATACAGGATGAGATGGGATCTGTGCTCAGTAATGTAATGTAATGCTCAGGGTTTGTGCCTGTAAATAAACATTAGGCTAATAGAAATGATAAGCGTCGCCTGGGCCTTTACGCTCAGCCTACAGAATGATTGAGTTTAGCGCTCATGTGGAGTTGATGGAGTGAGCCACTGCTCCCTGAAGAAAATTAAGACACCATTTTGTCATGGACGTCTGGCCTTGCAGACGAGATATTGCTTCCATCCGCTGGCAATAAAAATGTCACCCAAAGTGCGCTGTGTACAAACACAAGTAGAGACACTTATTTTGAAAGACATGTATACACACTATGTTTTCAACACATGCAAATAAATAAATAAACAAACAAATAAATAAACAAATAAGTAAATAGCATTGATTCACTACATACACAACTATTTGCACACACATTTTGGGACCCACACAAACCTCCACACATCTACACACAAACACACTTTCACACACGCACCATCCACCGAGAGGTTTAATTATTGCCCTCTCTTTCCCACTCTCCTGCCCACTGCTGCAAGATAGATCTCAGTGTCACAGCAGCTGACAGATTAAGACGGAGCACAGGTACCACTGCATGCACGCACACACACACACACACACACACACACACACACACACACACACACACACACACACACACACACACACACACACACACATCCAGTTTCTCTGTTTTCAGCATCCCCCTTTCCCCACCCCCACAGCTCAATGGTTATGGGTTTACAGTGTGAGTAAATACTCCTCCTAAATCAGACTGGATGGTTTGGATTAAAGCAGACTGCAGGCTGGGCTCAGTTTACAGCACAGCGTCCACACACAAATTCGCTACATAAACACCGCTTAAGATGTAAGTGCAGTGCATACATCTAGCTTGCTGATGGAGAAGAGGACAATAAACTCTTCTCGGTTTTCAGAAGAGTTGAAAAAGACTTCACAACACTTTTGTGTACAGTACATAAATAATGTCTGAGATGAGAGAGCTCCTCAGTAGGATAAAATAAATGAATGCAGTTTGTCAGCAAGTTGGGTTGATGACTGTTGATTGGTAAAAAGACAAGGGAAAAATACAAGATAAAAGATAAATGTATTGTTATCAAGGATTAAAAAACAGACAATGTTTGTGTCCTTTGAGTCATTCTACAGTTTGGAAAAGGGAGTGTTGATGATGAATTAAAGGGGTCTCACGGCCTGGGGAATGAAGCTGCTCTATAGTCTGGTAGTATGGTAGTAGAACTGCCTGTGGCTGGAGTGGGTATTGTCTTTTAGTATTCTCTGGGCTCTACGGAGACATCACAAAATGGGGAAAAATTAAGAATAAGAGAGAAAAATAGAGAAATTGAGTGAAAATTAATAGATATGAGCGCTACTGGTGACTCTGCTCCTGGTGACTCTGCTCCTGGTGACTCTGCTCCTGGTCTGAAATTAAATTACATGGTTCAAATTCATTTAGTTTAAGAAATATGTTCAAACACAACACTAAGCCGGAATTCATTACGGGGAGTTTGGGATCTAAAGGTTGCTAGATCAAATCTCAACAGGAGCATCTCTCTCTCTTAATCCAAACTCCGTGAAATCAAACTTAAGTAATTACAGTGAGAGTGGCTGATTGTAAATGCCATATACATCAAAATCTGAAGATTGTGTTGTTTAATGCTTACATTATGTAGAAATGTGCATTTTTACCATTCTAAGAAACAATGAATTAAACAGACTTGACTCCTGATTGATGGTATCACTCACAAAACAAACAAACAAACAAACAAACATATTAAAAAACAACACAGACAGACTGAATAATTAAAATAAAACCTTTAATTCAATAAAGCCTACTGCAATCTCAACCATTGCATTTAAAATCTGCTATACCCAGGGTTTTTTGGTCTGCATCACATGTATTCACTCCTAGGTACCAGCCATAAGTCTGATATTTATAAATTCAAGATCATCCATTATTTCCAGAGAAACTGACAAAAATATTAGAAAGTGGGTTCCTTCATCTGGATCTGCACCAAAAACTAATTAGGTCTATTCTCATCCTACATTTAAATTTCATGAAAATCTGTTAGATCTGTTTTTGTGTACTCAACCAACATCCACAGGTGAAAACAGATTCCTTGGCAGAGAAAATACTACTACTACTACTACTACTACTACTAATAATAATAATAATCTCTCTATAAAAGCAAGGAATCTGTGTATGTGTGTGTGTGTGTGTGTGTGTGTGTGTGTTTGTTCCTCAAATATCTCTGCGGATCAGGATCAGATTGACCTGAGAGTTTCGTGGCTGCTAAATGCTTTACAAATTCCGCAAGCATTGTCCACCGGAGCCACCACAGTCACAGTCAATCACTGCAGAGCTCACTTCCACGACATACCTTAAGAAACAAGCAGATTTATACCTGCAGAGGTGCAAGCTAGACCGGGATTTTGCCGGCAGTTGGGTCCCGTTCCGTGCATCTAAACTGACTGTTGTGGATTAATGAGACTAAACGAGTCCGGACCGAATCTGTTCCAGTCTGAGGAGATCCATGGAAGCGCGGACAACAAAGTGGAATCGGAATCTGGATGTTCGTGTAGCTAGCTGCTAGCTGCTAGTCCACCGACACGGCCCAGGTCCCGAGTCGACGGAAGCACTGGCAGGTCCAAAACTGGACTTAGGGTAAATAATGTCCACCACACTTTTTCACGAACATTGCCGTCACGTTTGCTTTGTGTCTGGTGCAGGAAGAAATGGTAACAACGGGCTTCTGTCATGAAAGTGTCCAAGCAGCAAAGTTTGGTTGTTGAGGAACGGGAAGTTGTGGGAGGGACGTAGGCGGATGAATGACAGGCAACGACGGTCTGTCTAGAGACCATAGACATAATATACATAGACGCCTCATAGACTGACGCTGCCTATTGGAGCTGACGTATCAGCGTGGCCGCCATCTTGGATGGGTCTCCAAATGCGACCCCCCTGCATTTATTTCTACTGAGGAAGGTGATTTTTACACGGTTACAAACGGCAGAGATTTAGTTATGATACAGGGCACTGTCACAAAAATTATTTAAAAAAAAAATAAAAATAAAAAAAATCTTGTGAAAGGTAATCCTCCGTGATCTGGTAACAGTACTGCGCCGGTTATTGCAACCATAAACTGCACAAAATTCCGTCATAGTTTCTCGCTCTCCGTTGATTCCGATTGACTCTGGTGCTAGCCTACAGTGAGGAGATCCAACCAAGATGGCGGCGACGCAGGATTACTTTCCAGCGCGCCATGAGGCGTCTACGTATATTATGTCTATGGTAGAGACAGCCAGCAATATTGAGAGTTGAGAGATTTGTGACATTTAGCATGTTTGGAGTGTATAGTTAGTGTAATATGTAGTGTTTGGTTTAGTGTGTTTAGTGTGTAGTGGAGTCGGTTTTTTGTTTAATGAGTCAAAACAATGACAAGACTGCTCAATCTGGAGCAGGCAGTGCAGCTCTTCATTCAGCTGGAAGGAGCTCAGGCAGACTCTAGTTACATGTAACTTTGTAATTTTTTTTTTTAAATGTATGCACATATTTAGCAAACAACAATATATAATTGCATTATAAGTAATAAAAAATAGTTTGTTAAACATATTTGTGGCTTTCACAGGAAAAACAAATGTAACTTTCTACCGGATTTTATGTTTTTTTTTTGTGATTTTAGTTCCACTGTGTTAATAAAGTATGTCAAAATAAAAAAAAATGAAATTTAATGGCAAAATCAAAAATAGTAAAAAATGGCCAATTATACCCTGGAATGTCGGATTTCAAAACAAACCTAAATATTCCTTAAGTCCTACCCTCAAACACAGCCTCATTTTGCCATCCATGAAAAACCTACTTAACCTCCCACTTTTTTTATAGGAATACATATTTCCTACAGACACTGTACTAGTAACAACAACAACGACCACAACAACAACCTACATAATTAAAAATATACGTATAAAAAAAGAAAATATAAAAAGCAGGTTAACATACACCAATCAATTTCTTTTTTGTCTTCTTCCTCCGCGTGTCCTCAATCCACTGGTCAAATGGGGGCCAGCATGAGCAATCTGTTTAATTCAGTAATTCTCAAACTGTGGGGTGCACCCCCTGGGGGGGACATGAAGGTCTATTTCAAGACATGAGTCACTGCAGGCAAAGATGGCGCCGGAGGAGGGGCGTGGTGAAACAAATGGGCTTGAGAAAACCCAGCAACATCACAGGTGGGCATGCCAAAACCTTAACTCAACCTCAACCTTAAGGAACACCAGTCAAAATCGTTTTTCTTATAGATGTTTTATGCCACTACACTCAGTTGGTGGCATAGCTCAATTGTTAAAGGCGCAGGATGCGGACACATACACTTGCGGTTTGATTCCCACTTATGCCGACCTATCATATTAATTTCTATTTGAAATATCAATAATTGATATTGACCGGGTTGTGTCGCTCTCTGTGGCCAGGGGAGAGTGCACTTTGTGCAGGCACACACGTCCGGACGATCCCCGCTTGAAATTCGAACATGTCAGATAACCATGATTTTGACCGGCTGGTTGTGGTCCTCCAAGCCCAGGGAGGCTGCACTGTGCGCGGGCACACACGTCCAGATGATCCCCGCTTGAAATCCAAACATGTCAGAGAACCATCATTTTGACCGACTGGTGTGCTCTTCCAAGCCTGGGGAGGTTGCATTATGCACAGGCACACATGTCCAATGATCCCCGCTTGAAATCCGAACATGTTGGAGAACCATGGTTTTGACCAACTGGTGCGCTCTTCCAAGCCCAGGGAGGCTGCACTATGCACGGGCACACACGTCCAGATGATCCCTGCTTGAAACCTGAACATGTCTGAGAACCATGATTTTGACTGACTGGTTGTGGTCTTCCAAGCCCGGGGAGGCTGCACTATGCACAAACACACCTCCAGACGATCCCCACTTGAAATCCGGGGGCCAGAATTTGTAGGAGCACTGGAGCTGGATAGTATTGTTCCATCTAGGTTTTACCACGCCCACTTGTGATGTCGCTTGGTTTTCCCACGCCCAATGGTTTTACCACACCCATCCTCTAGTGCCATCTTTGCCTGCAGTTACCCATACTTGCCGAGGTTGGAAGACCACACCAGTCGGTCAAAATCATGGTTCTTCGATATGTCGGATTTCAAGCGGGGATCATCTGGACATGTGTGCCCACACATAGTGCAGTCTCCCCTGGCCACAGAGAGCAACACCACCCGGTCCATTTATTCCAATTATTAATATTTCAAAATAAAAATTTACGTGATAAGCTGGCATAATTGGGAATCAACAATGAGTGTGTGTGTCCGCATCCCATGCCTTTAACAATTGAGCCATACCACCAACTGAGTGTAATGGCATAATAGAGACACGATTTTGACCAGTGTTCCTTACATGGTCGAGCTAAGGTTTTGGCACGCCGATGTCACTGGGTTTTTCCATGTACATTTGTTTCACCATGCCCCTCCTCCAGCGCCATCTTTGCTTGCAGTTACTCATGTCTCAAGCCCGGGGAGGCTGAACTATGCGCGGACACACACCTCTACACGATCCCTGCTTGAAATACGGGGGGTGGAGTTTGTAGGAGCAGCTGCAGCTGGATAGTATTGTTCGATCAAGGTTTTCCCATGCCCACTTGTGATGTTGCTGGGTTTTCCCATGCCCATTGGTTTTACCACGCACATCCTCCGGCGCCATCTTTGCCTGCAGTTACCCATACTTATCTATTTCCACTGGATACGTGTCCACTGCATTACGTCCGCCACACCAGTGGAGCTGATAGATTTCACTTTAACTTTTAAAAAATCTATGTGTTAACTTCCAGCAAGTCTGCTGCGCTGCGTATCTGCTCTGTCCCAGCTCTGGCCATCCAGAGTGGAACATATCTGGCTGATGCCAGAGCACGTCGCAGCAATTCAGCTGAATTTTGCACCGAGCAGACAGGAAGTCAAGTGCCGAAATAACAATACAACATCCGGTTACTTTTCAAAATAAAACATTCCTTGTTGACACCTGCACACAAACCTCAAAAAAGAGACAAACACAAGCTCTTCCCAGAGGAGCCAGTAGTGGTCTGGAAAGAAGTGGGAGTTGAAATGCTGGCTGAGCTGATGGTGACAGGTGATGAGCCAGAAGACAACTCCAATAGCTCAACAGTGGGGTCCTAGCCAGCATCTTCGAAGCTGTAAGCTTGTGACGGGTTGAATGTTTGTAGATGGACCCAAAAGCAGACCACCAGACTGGAGAAGGTTTAAATGGTATTTATTGAACAATTAATGAGGTTCAGTTCAGGGGTAGCTAATTGAAGCAGCATGAAGAGGGCTCCATGAGGAGAGGAGTTACCAGAGGTCAGGAAACTCCACAGAAGTCAGAGAAGCGTAGTGGCAGGGTGGTGGTGGTGCAGAGGCTGGAGAGCGTGGAGACGCCAACTATGGGAAGGAATGAGGAGAAACACGGTTAAATCTAGTCAAAAGACAAAAAAGCAGCTAGGCAAAATTGTATCAAGGCTTGGAGGTTAACTATCATGATATGCTCTCTGAAACAATCTTGTAGCAAATGAAAAGTAGAGCAAGGTATTTAACAAGGAGTGATGAGGTGATTAGCTGCAGGTATGTGTGGCAAGCTCCAGCACTCGAAGAAAAACACGCCCAGCCTCCGATGCATCTCTGAAACACACAGAAAAAAGAAAACAAACACCAAACACAGAAAATCCACCCAAAAACTACAAATCATAATACATCTTCCAATTCCTCCTCAGTACCAACATCCTCTCACATCTAGTCAGTCTCCTCTGAGTCAGGCTGTACATCCTGCTTAGCCCTTCCAGTCTGGCTGTATAGGTAATCTATACCTAAGAACTTCCCTGGGAAAGATGAGAGAAAAGAAAGAGGGATATGAGCTTTCAGCAAATAAAAACAAAAAAGACTATTCTATCTCAATTTAAAATTTGTCTATATCATGATGGAAAGCTAAACTTCACTAGTGTAAACAACAGCAGGCTGAAAAGAGGGAAAAAGCTTTTTCCCAGCATCTTGACACTGTAGGACCTACAGTGTTAACACCTACAGTGTAGGTGTTAACACAGTAAGGAAAGTCCCCCGAGTAGCTGAACAGTGAGAGAGGCTTGACTGTCAGGATGCAGCTTATCTGTCCTGTAAAGGCCTTCCAGGAGGTACAGCTGGAAATTCAGACAGTTGGCACTTGTTTAAGATAAAAAAAGAAAATATAAAGTGACAATGTAATAACAAAACCAACAATAATTAGTTTTGTGTGTGTTTTGATATATTAAATTATGTTATTCTATCAGTGTTTCCAGATTAATAGCAATAATATTAAAATGTCAAACTGTAAATAAATTAATCTTGCTGATAAAAAGTGATTCTTTACTATCCTGGAAGGAACCTGTTCAGATGCAAGTGGAAGGACTGGAGCAATGTGGACCCTGTGGCACACCTGTAGTTTGGTATAACATGGTGGTGGTGCCTGTCTCAGTGTACAGAAGCACATCCAGTTTGTCCTGGGTGCACTTAAAATGCTTCTTTTGAATTCGCCAGATGTATCCTCTGCATCTTCCCTGGTCCAAGAGTGGAACATTACGAAAGTTTCTGGCCTTTACCCCATCAGCTCATTGAGAGGATGTTCAGTCATGATGGTGGTCTGCTTCTCTACTCTTGCCTGCCTTCTGCTGTGCAGAGCCAATTCCTCCTTTGTGATCTGCTGGTCCACTAATTATTATATGATGCCAGAGACATCTTCCTACTTCAAATGTTCCCTCTTGGCTCTTCACAGAATGGCAAGATCTTTCTTGTCCCACTCACAAATACACCATGACAGTCTGGCCATGAAGATGGGGTATAGACAATGTGTGTCCAGATGCCAGTTGAAGTGCATGAATTGGTAGATGTCAAGCTTGTTAACCAGGTGTGGCCACCCACCAAATCTTTGCTTGTGTTTGGTGTGTCATATTTCCTCCCATGCCTGCTCCCCATATGTCTCACCTGTCTCACCTTTTCTCCTCATTCCTCTCTCTCCTGTTTCCGCAGGCTGCTCAGTCATCCTTTACATATGCATCCCTCCATCTCAGAATCATTTCCTTTCTCTTCTTTCTTCCTTTCCCCCCACTAACATAGCTCCTGCTGCTACACCCAGTTACTCACTTCCAGCAACCGCTACCAACCACACCACTTGCACACAGCGACAGCCACCTCAGGCCAGGGCTCATCCACTGCCAGTCTACTCCAAGTTTTTCACCTATTCAATCCAGCCTTCGCCCTTTCCCTTTATCTTAACAGACCAAAGTTCCAAGCTGAACAACTCCCATAAAATGGAGCACAAACATGGCGCATCTTTCTCTAGGGAACAGTATTTTTTTTTTCATCCATTCATCAACATCCAGCCGTACACCAATGCTGCACTCTTAGTAGGTTCAGAAACTACTACTTTGCCACAAATCGGCCCCTTGACTGTTTTCACTCTCTCCTTCCTTTGCCCTCTACAAATGTATTCTGTTGCCATTGCTGCATTTCTTTGGTGGCACGAGCTTGTGCTTCTAAACAGCTGCTGAGTTCCATTTTTGATCCCGAGGCTGACTTCCCCATCTTTGCCAGAAGCCAGCCAGGCTCTAGATCAGGAGCACTCTCCACATCTTCAGCCATTGGCAGGGAGCCAGCAGCAGGGTGGGCTGATGGAGCAGCAGAGGAGACAACACAGGTTGCAGATGTCAAAGGAGCGATAAGTGCAGAGAAGGTACCAGAGGAGGCAGCAGTTGACACTCCCTTAATCCATAAATTTAAAAACACACACACTTTCCCATTTTCACAACTAATTTCACACTCATTCTTCTTATTTTACACTTAGGCACAAGCAATCTCAGCATCCCATCATCCTCTCTTCTTGCATCCGCCTTTCCTATTGCCCAGTTGCATCAGCCAGACCATCCCTCTTATAACTTTCTTAGACAAGGTCTCACACATGGCTTCCACCCAAATTATGCCAGATACCGCCTATAAATGCCATAATTTACAGTCAGCCACATCCAACCCCAAAATATTAAAGTTAGAAGGGTGACCAACAAAAATTTAGGAATGCCAGGTAATGTTTGATACTTAACTTAAGCTAACTTTACTTTCATATTAATGTTAACTTAGCTAATGTTAACCTATGTCTGTTGTTAACACACCCTACAAATCTTGAATAAACCATGGCCTACTTGCATTAGATTCTGTTTGTCTTAAATCAAATCAATCAAATCAAACAGACACATAAATCAATTAAAAAAGTTACAAGGACTCTATACACGGTTAGCCAAAATTCCCACAATGCCATGTAAAATATAGTTACTGACTGTAAATACAATTTGCTGCATTTTAGTGTTCAGTGTGTGGTAAATAACTGTTCAAATTACAGACATTTCCAACAGTGTGCCCTTGTTTTGCATTACCATAATCATTGAAACGAAGTGTTTGTTGTCAAGGCTATACATCAACATAAATAATTTACCAAGATGAAAAATGGAAAGTCAACACAAACATTCATTTTCAAGGCATTAGCTCTGCAGGTATTTGCATTCTAAATGAGGTCTTGTGATAAACCTCTATCTGTGTATGTTTGTGGTAGGATATGAGGAAGTTTTTACTCAAACTAAATGTTCTTTATTGTAACATCTCCATGTGAAATTATATATATGCAAATAATAATTCAGTATATGATATTGATTCATCATACAGGGATATCTTGATGCTTGGGATATGCACTGTGTCTTAAGTATATTTTTTAGATCAACCAGCTTTTTAGAATTTATGTAAATGAACTGATCCAGGATTTCAGGTGAGACACGGTGGACAGTTACAGCTACACTTTGTCAGGATGCTGAAGAAGGCCAGACTTGGATGTCAGCCCCTCACCCAGGCCTACAGAGGACTAGTGGAGACGACCTCACCAGTGCTAAAACCATCCTGGTTGAGAGAAAATTACTGTAACAGATCATCAAATCTGCAGCTACGACCTACCCTCCATAGACATGATCTACACACAGCGTTGCATAAAGAACAGAGCATACTTAGGGATATACATCACGATCAGGCTTCACAAAATGGCAGGCAGGAACCCAATAGCACGACACAAAAAACAGGTGTTTTTTTATGTTTTAATATCAAGCAAAGGTCAAATCATCAGTCAGCGGAGCAAACAAATCCGAAGGGAGCAGGCAAGAGGGAGAGTCCAAAGTTCAAAAGGCAGGTCGAATCACAAACAGGCAGGATCAGAATCAAAATATAGAACGCTGGAGAGCTAGGTTAACACACTAGACAATCTGGCAAAGAACTGAGGGAACAGGCTCAGTAGAAATACTGAGGGGGCTGATTAGCTCATGAGGAGCAGGTGAGTATGGGGGTGGAGCAGGTCAGGTGGATCAAACCAACAGGTAATGCAGAGCTGGGGGGAGAGGCAGGGTCTGAAATTACATGAGAGTTAGTGAGGAGAAAAGAGGAAACAGAGATGAAAAACTGGATTAAAGTCAAAAGCCAACATGTTCTGATTATTGTTAATAAGTGCATAACAACTTCTCCCTCACCTGCTCCAGTTTTCCTGTGTGTATCTGTACCTGTGGGCGTGGAAGCAATGTCGGCAGTAGCAGAGAGGCGCACCTACAAACCATTTTACTCATCATCCTCTGCCCTCGGTCTCATCTCCACTCCAGTGCAAGATCGTTCTGCTAGTTATGGTAACTATATCAAGTGCCTCAAGCTATTGTGTTTAGCGTTGTATTTCACCTGCTCTTGAGAGCCTGTATGGAGGGGAGTGAGGAACCAGTAATGCCTTGGACAGTTTTTACCACCCTCTGCAGTGCTTTCCGGTCAGAGACAGAGCAGTTGCCATACCATACTGTGACGCAGTTGGTAAGGATAGTCTTGATAGTGCAGCGGTAGAAGTTTACCAGAATCTGAGGAGACAGATGGACCTCCTTTAGTCCCCTCAGGAAGAAGAGACGCTGGTGAGCCTTCTTGATCAGGGTGGAGGTGTTGAGGGTCCAAGAGAGGTCCCTGGAGATGTGGACACCCAGAAACTTAAAGCTGGTGACACACTCAACCTCCATCTCATTGATTCGGATGGGGGTGTATCTGCCCTCATTTGACTTTAAGTAGTCCACAATAAGCTATTTGGTCCTCTTGGGATTGAGAGCCAAGTTGTTCTTTGTGCATCACGCTGTTAGGCACTGGACCTCATCCCTGTAGGCTTACTCACCGCTGTTGCTGATGAGACCAATCAACGTTGTGTCGTTTGCAAACGGTGTAACAATGGTGTTTGAACTAAGTACAGGTGTGCAGTCATAGGTGAAGAGGGAGTAAAGGAGGGTGCTCAGCATGTATCCTTGTGGAATGTCAATGCTCAGGGCGAGGGTTGAGGAGGTGTTGTTATGTAACCTAACAGACTATGGTCCGTATTGATGTCAACGTCACTGAATTTGGTGATCAGTTTGGAGGGGATAATGTTGTTGAATGCTGAACTGAAGTCAAAGAACAGCATTCTCATATAGGTGTTACTGTTGTTTATATTGGAGAGGGCGGAGTGAAGCTCTGTATAGAGATGGCATCTTCTGTCCTCCTGTTCTGGCAGCAGGCGAATTGGTAGGGGTCCAGTGTGGGTAAACCTTTATTTTCTTTTTTGTAATTATCTTTTTATTGATTCTCACAAATAGAACATATAGAACAAACAAAACACAAGATACACATATAAAAGCTAACCATTAAACACAAATGGAAAATAGAAAGGAAAAAGAAATGAAAAAAAAGCACATATAGTAATCGAAATAAGTATTGAGTATAGAAATTGTCAGAGGTCAATACGAGTTTTCCAAGTCTTCAGAAAAATATCTCTTTTATTTTTTTAAGGAGTAAGTACGCTGTTCCAATGGTAATGTCTTGTTGAGAATTCTTATGGACAAAGGTTGGGCGTTGTTGTTTGTTCCAGTTCAGCAGAATACATGTCTTGTTATGTACGATATTATGCTAATCCTTTTGGCTCAAATGGAGTCTAGTGTCTTGTCCATTTCTGTTCCGAAGAGATACCATATTGGAGAGATGTCCAGAGGGATTTGGAGGACCATAACAGTCAGATCATGTACTTCTGTCCAAAAGCGTTTTATTTGTCTACAAGCCCAGAAAACGGGAATAACAGATCCTGTACATACACTTCATTGCCAAAAGAATTTGCTCACCTGCCCTGACTCGCATATGAACTTAAATGACATCCACCCAATCTTAATCCATAGGGTTTAATATGACATCAGTCCACCCTTTGCAGCTATAACAGTTTTAACTCTTCGGGGAAGGCCTTCCACAAGGTTTAGGAGGGTGTTTATGGAAATTTTTGACCATCCTTCCAGAAGCGCATTTGTGAGGTTACACACTGATGTTGGACAGGAAGGCCTGGCTCTCAATCTCAGCTCTTATTGATCTCAAAGATGTTCTATCGAGTTAAGGTCAAGACTCTGTGCAGGCCAGTCAAGTTCATCCACAGCAAACTCTCTCATTCATGTCTTCATGGACCTTGCTTTGTGCACTGGTCCACAGTCATGTCCACTGAAAAAAGTGTAACATGCAGTTGTTCATTCAAACTAATTACTTCCATTTAAAACAGGATAAAATGATTGATTTGATAATTCTTTTTGCATTTAGAGACATCAAGTTTGATTTATACTGAACTAAATATACGTCCAAAGGACCCAAAACAAAGTTTTTGATTTTGATTTCTCTCTTTTGTTTTGACCTGGAGGTAATATTTTTAGTTTGAGTCGAATGTGAATTTTGCATGTGCATTGCACACTGCACACTGCACAGTCTCTTTTGGCATGCTGGCCAAGACACACCATTTGACATTGCGGATATCATTTATGCAAGTAGCAAAGCAGTTGCTGATAATTAAAGTTTTAGTGTTCTAGTCTAGGGTTACATATTGACCAGACAATGTCTGCCCTCTTTTAGATTAGGCAATCAGCCTTCATTTGTTTTAATGAAACATATATTGCATATAGTTCATATGTTAAAGATGAATAAATACATTTAAATGATAACTTTAGCTGTAATACTCGGGGAACATTTATCTCCGGAGTCCGCCTCCTTTCAACTCGACAACAGGTTAAGTTCAAACAGTCACAATGAGACTCTCTGGCCGAATGTCTCCTGTACCTTCATTAACCAGCGTCTTTATTAACTTCTGTTTTTTTCGGGCAAGAGCACCAGACCTGCTGCACTTTCTGACTCTTAAAGAGCTGACTGAGAGCATGCCGCAGCTGTATCACCTCACCTGCCTGGTGCTGACCATCCCCGTGTCCACCTCCTCCATGGAGCGGTCTTTCTCGGCTCTGAAGCGCATCAAGACGCACGCTAGGAACAGTACTGGACAGGACCGCCTGGGAGCTTTGGCACTGATGTCCATAGAGAAAGGACTTCTTTTGGAGCTCAAATCAAAGGACAAACTTTATGACGCCGCCATCGCCCACTTCACAAAGAAAGACCGACGAATGGACTTTGTGTTTATTTAAGGTAGGCCTCTGTTATAATACACCTTGATTATTATTTCAAGGGATTAAGATTACTGGCCAAGTGGACATTTGGGAATTTGTATTTATTGCGGAGGTTGTCCCAACGCAAATTGCCTTAAATTCAGTATGTGATCAATCAATCAATCAATCAATCAATCAATCAATCAATCAATCAATCAATCAATGTATCAAACGTATCATAAGTGTGTGATTGGATTTTTCAGAGGGTTTTTATTCTCCTCATGTTCACTTGTCTGTCCCTTTCCCTGTGGAGAATTAAGGAGGTATAGTAGTAAAAATTGTGACTTCAATTTATTTGACATCGGTATTCATTGCGCTATGCGTAATTGCGCATGGAGAGGCATTTGCACTTCATTGCAACTTTAAAAAATAGTCTTTGTATTACAAGCTTTGTGTAACTTTTGAAATTGTATTGTAGATTGATGATGCTAATGAATTTATATGTGAATGACTTGTAATGTGCCGTGATTTCATAGCGCTGTCCATGGTGATGAAATGAGCCTCAGTGTCTGTGTCCGCAGCGTCACGTGGTGACATTCTGGGTGACCTTTTATATTTCCAGATTTTCCGAAGTTAATGTTGAGAATGTTTCTTGTTGCGGAGAATGTTATTGACGTTATGGTCTATTTGTTTACATCCTTGTCATCGTTAATTAAATTTGCACTTGTTAAACCCTTTTAATTCATTTTACTGTTGCTTTTTTCCGCGATGATTTTTTTTTTTCTCGGCGGTGAAGTGAAGGCCCAGCTGTAGTGCTCACGGTTCACCACTGATATTGGGTGTCTATACTTAAAATGCTTAATGATATTACAGGACTAACCATTCCCACAGAGCCAAGAGTAATTCTCCTGGGTGACACATCCATGATGAAAGTTAATAAAAACCCACTCAAATTTATAAGAATTGCCCTTATTAGCAAACAAATATATAGCGATGCATTGGAAAGATGTATCACCACTTACATTTGCTAGATGGATGAAAGAACTAGCATCATGCATACCAAGTGAAAAGATTATGTATAATTTGAAGGGTAAACTTGGAGAGTCTCATAAGATTTGGGGTGGTTTTCTAACATATGTGGACGCTGAGTTTACAAGATAGCAATTCTTTATATTTAGACAATGTGATGTGATGGCTAAACTTGCTTATTCAACATTTGATGCTGTTTCTAGCTTTATTTTTTTGTTGTTCTAATTTCCTTTTCTACCTGTCCCTACTATTTATTCCCTCTCTGATTTTTGTTTTTGTTTGTCTGTTTTATGATATGTGGTGGAAATTTCTGTCAATAAAAGAGTAAAGTCAGATCTGTCTTTTCGGTAAGTTTAATCCAACCATCTGCAGATGGACTCACCACACAGTCAAATACATGAGCTGAGTGAATGAGCCCCGAGTAAAGGAGTGTTCACAATTTATACACAGATATCAACAAGGTCAGGGGAAGAGACAAGCACTCTCGCTGCCAGCAGTGATTAAGCTGTACACATACATGCATACAACTATCCCAATCAGACAGGCTTCTCATCGACACAAGACATAAAGTTAAAACTTCATGACGCATGACCTGGGACTCTGTGCGAAGCATAAAATTATCAGACATAAAACATGAGACAAGAAGGCGACTTTCTATCTGAGTTTTGGCTGGTTTATGACTCTATTACAATCATATAGGGCAGAGGTTAGGTGTTCAGTCACATGAAGCAAGATAGATAAATGTTTTTAAGAAATCATATTCAACAAAATAGTTCAAAATTCATCAACCCATAATGAAAAGGAATTTTTCCATCACAGATATACTGAAGGCTTGTATTTATTCTTACTAATTTGACTTTGTACACACTCGGTAGGAATGTATAGTCAGACCTGTAGGGGTGGGTTGAGTGGGAGGGGGGAGGGTGGGATGGGCTGATATGGTACTTTTTTGATATATTGTTGTACATTGTCCCTTCATTCAAAATGAAAAAAAAAAAAAACAATAAAAAAAAAACACAATTAAAACATTGTTGAAAAAAATGTTGTATTTATATTTTTCTCAATTATTTGATATCCTTTATCTTTTTTCCCCTTTACAGTAAAAATTATTTTACTTTCAAAAACGTAATAAGTCATGCCAATAAAAACAGAGAAAGAGAGAGGGGGAGAGATGAAAACACAATGAGACAGAGATGTGTGTTAATGAGCTATGGAGTTGCTGCTAAAACTGCCCCATCATCACTTCATGTCAGTGTGTGTGTGTGTGTGTGTGTGTGTGTGTGTGTGTGTGTGTGTGTGTGTGT
>JARJLU010011663.1:0-44562 GCA_030272975.1 Sparidentex hasta
TATACACACACACACGTATGTATATTAGTCCTTATATATTAAGTTATTTTCTCTTTAGGAATATTAGCATAAAAAGTGTAACCATTAGGTGAATAATGTAGCATGTGTTTACCTCTAAATTTTCAGCTCTTCTTCCACCTAAACTGACAGCGAATCAATCGGTGATCACACTGACAGACTCAGTCACACTGAACTGTGAGACTCCATCATCTGTTTCTGTGTCTCGGTGTCATTTCTACATTGGATCAAATGTCAGGATCTTCTCTTGTCTGAAGACACTGACAGCCACTGAACTTCTGCAGATCTCAAATCAGCGTTCGCCTGCTGATGTTAAAGTGAGATGTTTCTACACTGTAAAGTATGAAGATTCAGATTCTCCATCTCCACACAGTGACACAACTTCCATCAGCGTACGCAGTGAGTGAACACGGCTGCTATGAACTCATATTTTAATATTTGCTATGGTATTGGCACAAACTGCAAAGTGGCCCTCAACAGAGTTCAGGTCTTCAGAGGTGCCAGAAGATTTTTAATGGCCGTCCTCTGCCACTATAAATGAATCTTTAGAATGTTTTTGGATACATTTAAATTTGAACTATTAAGGATATATGCTTCAATTTTCAGCTCTTCTTCCACCTAAACTGACAGCGACCCAACCGGTGATCACGCTGAGAGACTCAGTCACACTGAACTGTGAGACTCCATCATCAGTTTCTGTGTCTCAGTGTCATTTCTACATTGGATCAAATGTCAGAATCTTCTCTTGTCAGAAGACACTGGCAGCCACTGAACTTCTGCAGATCTCAAATCAGCGTTCACCTACTGATGTTAAAGTGAGATGTTTCTACACTGTAAAGTATGAAGATTTAGATTCTCCATCTCCACACAGTGACACAACTTCCATCAGCATCCACAGTGAGTGAACCCGGCTGCTCTGCCACTATAAATGAATCTTTAGAATATTTTCGGATACATTTAAATTTGAATGATTAAGGATATATGTTTCAATTTTCAGCTCTTCTTCCACCTAAACTGACAGTGAATCCAGCGGTGATCTCAGAGACAGACTCAGTCACTCTGGACTGTCAGACTCCTCCATCTGTTCATGTGCTGCAGTGTTTAATCTACACGATGAAACGAGAAGGGAAGGAAAATATCGAAAGCTCCTCATGCCTGAGGACGGTGACAGGAACTGAGCTGCTGTTGATGACAAGTCAGAGTTCACCTGCTGAGGTTAAAGTGAGATGTTTTTATACTGTTTCGGGTTCTCCATCTCCACACAGTGACACATCCACCATCACCATACACAGTGAGTTACTGCTTTTCTCATTATATGATTTGTTACATATTCATATAGTACATTGTTTATATTTAACTAGGAAATCACCACGTAATTAACATCTCTTTTACAAATTATATGTTATGTATGTGTAAAAGACAACACAAGGACGATTCCCATTCATCATTTGATCAGTTTTGTCAGTTTCTATATGAACTGCTAATTAGTTGTCCATTTAGGATTTGCTGTGAAAAATATTATTGTAACCATCACCTTAGATGACACACATCATTTTCATAATGAATCTTGGGTTGAATGTTTACCATAAAAACATGAGGACTGAGGTGTGACAGTTGGATTCCTGTGAATATCAGCGCTTGTTGAAACTGTTGCTACACGGCAACAACATACAGTGTACTTGATGGCAGAAAAGAGATTCGTGTTTAAAGACTTTTCATGAATCTTTTTGTAGATCAAACACCACAACTGAGTCTTCAACACTTTCCTGGTGAATACGTTCTGTTTACTTGCTCTCTGCCTGGATCTGCTAATCGTGACACAAGATGTAAGCTGTACTTTGGAGAAGCCAGTGATCCAGTTTTAACAACAACCATCAAGAGTGAAAGGAGAAAAAACAATCAATGGTTCTGCCTGTTCACTGTCACAGCTGATGATTTACTGAGACGTCTACGTTCAGTTCAACAAAGTGATGCCAGCTGTGATTACAGTTTGGGAAGTGAACCCAAGTCTTTGTCTACTCGTAGTGATCGATACAGCCTGACTGGTAAGTCAATGAAAACATGAATACAATGTAATAACTGTACAGTTGGAGACACAAAACTTCCTTTGAAATTAATGAATGTATCCAAGTAAATGACCTCTGAATACATACAAATCTTTACAGAGAAAATGCTTAAGTGATTGTTGAGTGAGTTTTCTACCATTTTCTGCTCATATTGTGATTACACTTGCATTATCGGTGTTAATGTGGGACAGGTGTATCAGTCTCATAAAAGTTCAGATATTTCACCAGATAAATAAGTAACCTGTTGGTGGTGCCATATGAAAAGTCCCAGGATCACCAGAGTCACTAGCAAAGTCATTTGGAATTGTCCTCTGGGGAGCCTGAATGTCATAAAACATCTCACTGCAATCCAACAAAGATTTCAGTTTGGACCGCACAATGTTTATTTATTTGTTAACACATAAAACTCACAGACACAAATCATTTTCCTTTCACTGTAGATATCAAGAGAAGTGAATCAAGAAGGCCCCAAACACAGCCAGCGTCTACAAAGACCACAGGTAGGACATGCTGAATAAATGAATAGCAATCCAGAACACAATCATATATCTTGTTAGATAACAAATTTTACTTCCATTTAATCACAATATCTGACTGTCAGCAGGCATGGTGCTTTATCTTTGTAACTCCTGTGAAATCAGTATCAGATAATATAATTATAGATGTGTTAAGTGTGATATTAGTTAATCACAAGTTATATGTTTTTTTATTGCTGCCTGCTTAAGTGTTTGCACACATACAGTGTCCCAGACAGTTGTTCATTGTCATGGAACTGACCAATTCAAATCTTCTTTTATTGTAGATACTGTGGAGGTAACGTCAACCATGACCACAGGTAGTTCTTTCATGATGCTCAATTTGATTGAAAGTCACAAATAACTTAACAAATTAGTTATCTTAAAAGATTTACAATATTATATCTTCAGCAGGTCTGAAAGTTAGCAGGTCTCAGGCTCCCACTCCAGGAAGACACACATCAGTTAAAAGTATGACCTGTAGTGTGACGTTAATATCAGTCAAATCATATGAGTTTTATGCATTATTTGAGTATTTTGACTATTTCTCAATGTATTATTTTTCATTCATCAGGTCGTGCTTTTGGTAACACTGATGGGTTGATATCTACTTCCCAAACACCAGTGACACCAACGTCAGGTGACGTGCCTACTCAGTTTCACAATGATTCACACTGACCGTTGCTTGGTTTTGGGGTGGACTTTATTAGATAGTAATAGAGATAAAATAAGACACTATCTGGAAGTGAGAGATGCAACAACATTTTAGACAGATTTATAAACATTTTAGAACATTTTCAAATATGTCATTTTAAATTGAAAATTTCCTCAATATTTTCACAGTCAAAACTTGTACAAAACTGGCAGCAACAGGAGACAGTACAGGTTAGATACTTGTGAATACATCAGAAATACCAAGATATACTGCTGTGTATGGTTTGAATATTTCTGACTATTTATATTTTACAGTAACGTTAGATCAGACACTTCATGTGCCTGGCGCTGACCCCACACAGAATCCACCATCAGGTGAGCCAAAAAGCACATAATGCTTGTTATTAATAATAAATATAAGATGAATTTAGTAAATGATATGTTTTGCATTAAGTTAGTTTGAGCAATGTCATTTTTTGTAAACAAATACATGATTTGATATTTAAATGCAGAAAATTGTTACCATTTCACCTATAATGGACACGTGTGTTTCAGATTCATCATTTTTTTACTTATTCAAAGAAGAATTTGTACATTGTGTATATGTCATGCTCTTAAAGACACACTGTAGGCACACACAGTCACTTGTTTTTGTGTTAGAAGTGAGACTGACACTTGTTTGTGGCCTCCAAAGCAGAAACATGGACGTGGAAGTTGGCAGCCATGGCTGGGTTCGCAGTTGCTGTGGGTGTTATCTCAGTGGGACTGGTGCTTCTTTGTAAACGAGGAACAGGTGAGAACTTGATTTATGTGTCCAGTAAAGCTTGAATATATTTTTGCTCTAAAAGAAACCGAGCCGAGGTTGAGGCTGAGGGAGCTAAAGACAAACATAGATCTTAGTAAACAATACAATATACCACAGAAGGAGGAGGTTGGGGTGGTGAAAGGAGTTGCAGCACCGCATGATGTGCCAAACAGTGGAGTGATAATGAAAAGTGTCACTTTATATTGCCTTCTCTGTTCAACACGACAGGAATAGCTGATGCCAATAAGCCAATCCAAGTGCAACTTCAGTGCTCAGCAATCCTTGACCCTGTCTTCTTACATATGTTACATGTTTATTTAAGATAAGGTTTTTATATATCAAATAATTGTCTACAAGCACTTCTGTAAACATATTTACTTGCTTTAATTTCTGCATTAGCAGAACTAATCTTATCACTCTCTCTTTTTTCTGTGTTTTCAGAGAGACGGTCTTACAAGAGGTAAGGAATAATTTCTTTTCTAATATATCTGTTGCGACTTTTTCATGCAGACACTCATCTTCTTCCGTTCAAGTGGCTGCCCACTGCAGCTTGAGCAGAACCACTGGACAGATATAGATTGAGTAATATTTTTTTTCTAATTAAGTTTGATGATTTCCACATTAAACCATGGGCTTAAAGATTATTTTCACAGATGCGTATGGATGAACATCCCTCTGGATATTGTGTTTATTGTCCCACAGTGCATTATGCTTTTCTTGTGTAATGTGGACACATATTTAAAACTTTCTTTCCCTTATTTCTGTATAGGACACCAGCCAATGTCACAGGTAATGTACACATTTTGTCGTCAGGCAACCTCAGTGTATCATTCACACATACAGTATTGCATTAACTTTTTAATCTTCTAGTGCAGGGGTTCCCAACATTTTTGACAAAATGGACTGGACATAAGCTAAAAATGTTCTCTCACCTTGGGGGTTTGGCTTGTGTATGTGTACCTTTGACCAAATGTGACGTGAACAGTAAAATCTTTTGATAGTCATATATGACTTTAGCTTAAATAAAATTGTTTTGTTTTTTTAAACTTAATGTTAACTGAAAAATGATTTGCCTTGTGATGTGAAATGAGTTGAAAAGGTTGCCATTTCCAGGAACATAAATACAAAAACACAATGCAGTACATAAATGGTGACTACATGACAACCTTTAGATCCGACTGGATTTTCCCGGCCTGCTACTGAACGACCCAGTACTGACCCAGAAGAGCCAGTACTGGTCAATGGCCCGTTGGTTTGGAACTCTTGATTTAGTGTACTGAAGTGTGTTTTGTCTTTTGTTGCAGATGACTCTACACCCATGAAACATCTCGACCATGGAGGATTGGTAATTTTAAAAAAAACACACACACACTTGTTTCTGTCATATGTAGCATTCAAGCCACCTTGAATAATCGAACATTTGAATAACAAGGCTCCCATCTTTCCTTTTATGTTAAGTTACCTGCAGGTAATGGTGAGGTCTACAATGTGATCACCTCAGTACCTGGTGCTGACTTTTCAACTGGTGAGCAGCTGTTGCGATTCACATATACCTGAATGTAGCTTAACGCTCTTGTACAGGATAGAGAACCGATTTCATGCTATTCATACTGTATGTAATATAAGTTATTACAGAAGTGTTACAGATACAGATACTGTTTTTGTATCATACAGTATGACTAAGTTCATCTATAAGCTTTCATGACCATATGAGGCTAGTTATTATAAAATAACATATTGTTATATAATACAGGTGGTGCAAAATGCTTAACTTGACTAAAACGATGATCTAACTGTGCGGTTCTCTCTTCCTCACAGGCTCTAAGAAAATGAACATGCAAGAGAATCGAAAAGAGGATGTAAGTGACTCGTGGGGCACAGTATTGACTGTGTTCCCTTTCCAGGTTTATGGATGCTATAGAGCTTTATTTAGCTCTCACAGTTGTTTTCTTTTATTTCCAGTCTGATGTATACCATTTGTACACCACCATCTCTGATGAGCCACCTCCGTCAGCCCTGAAGGACATGATGTACAGCACGGTGCAGCTTCACTGAGACACAAATGTTTTTATAATGTGTAGAGAAACAGAAAGCAGACAATTTTTAATTTTTTTAATTTTTTTTTATTGTACTGCTGGTTTCTAACCGCATGGAATTCTAAAACTTGTAATATATCTTCTTCTTCTTCTTCTTCTTCTTCTTCTTCTTCTTCTTCTTCTTCTTCTTCTTCTTCTTCTTCTTCTTCTTCTTCTTCTTCTTCTTCTTCTTCTTATCTAGGGGGGAGGAAGGATGGAATTTGATGTAGGTGATAAGTGTTGTCTGGTGTTTACCCGAAGAAAAAAAAAATGTGGCGTGCCACAAGGTACAGTCTTGTGCCTCCTCCTTTAACCTGGTCAAAGTCTCTGTTCTTATATGTAGACGATGTAGCTATTGTTGAGGAAACAGAAAATAAATGATACATGTGTTTGTCAGAGTCTGTGTAACTCAATCTCAATAAAGGGTTAAAAAGTCCTTAATACAATGGCTTCACTGTAATCATTTGCATTTGAAAAGAAGGATCAGCCACCCTGAGACACAATTTGATAAAGTCCTGCCTCCAACTGAACTTGATTGACAGATGGTATGTGGGTGTTGTTCCGCAGTAAAAGGTCTGAAATGTGTTTTGGCAGCACTGAATTAAAGGCCAACATTCTCTGAGTAGTGATCTGGCGCCCTGGTCGAACTGAGTGCAATGCCTCTCATTAAGTCTTTTTTCAACTCGCCTGTGAATACCTTCCCCTGTGGTGAGTCTGCTGAACACTGTGATTTGTGGTACAACTACATCCTCTGCTGGTGGACTGGAGCCATGGCCAAGACAGATATGTGAGACTGACCTGATTGGATGAGGGGATGTTTCCAAGCTTATTTCTGCAACTTGTGGCTTTAAATGTTGTGATTGGATGCAAGTGTCGTACACCACATTGTCATTGATGCCTTGCTGCGCTCCAGTCCCATGCATCTCTCACTTGGCTCAACTCAGCAACTGTTGCAACCTATGTCTAAACATGCCCTCTATGTATGTGGGCTATTGACAGTTTTGTGGATTTTTGCGATGGATACTGTTAAGTAGGAGTTGAATATTAAGGGACAACTGTTGTTTTGTTGTTTTACCTGCATACCACATGATTACAGTGATGCATACGACAAGTGTTTTTGTTTTATTTAGAGGAAATTAAAATATTTTGTTTAATTTAGAGAAGCAGCCAGTGAACTCCCATCAGTACACACAGTGGAAGGTAGTTAACAAGATGGGCTCCGACATTACATTCTGTCTGTGGGGTAACATGCTTGCCTTTTCTATCAAATACAAGCTAGATGACATTACAATTTTGAATAGAAGAAGTGAAGAAAAGAAGCTTCAGTTATATCAGATTGTTATTAAACAACACTAAAATGACACTGAAATTTTCAGCGTGGCTTTGGCTTTATGTGGTATCACATACCACCCATGTATGACATGTATCACTAGTAGTGTTGTCAGAATTATTGGAATATCGAAAACTCTCTGTACTGAATAGTTGAAACTGTTCAATACTCATTTTACACAGCATTCATTAGGGTGTCACGAATCTCCAAATCCTCGATTGGATTTGATTTTCAATCTTTGTATTGTATTTTTTTTTCTCTAGCACAGATGGTTGGGCCATTTTTATTAGTCTAGGAACTAACTGCATTGTGCACTCTTCACAGCAGATGTCATTCAAGTTCACAACAAAACATCCAATATGTGGTAACACACACACACACAGACACACACACACACACGCGCGCGCGCACACACACACACACAGGTTATGACATTACTGTCAGTACTGTGTGTTGCTAAACTGGGGCAGAAGACCAAACTGAAGTGAAAATGAAGCTAAATGCTACACAGACAAATGCCTGATGTGTTCTGTCTGTAATATGCTAAATAACATGCTACTGACCCATTGTTCCCAGTTTATGATCTCTGGTCATGTGTCTGCCACATGAGGTTAAACGTGTTGGTCCTATAGTGCAAAATGCCAAACTGAGGGAATACAAATGATACATTACTTTAAAGTCAACTGTGGCTTCGATCTAATCTAATAGCCAGCGTGTATGATTGGCCACAGCAACATAATGTTGGACTGTGTTTCTAAAAAATTGACTCAGTCTCAACTTATTTGTCCCTCACCGCCGCAGACAAAATTGACTCGCCTCATTAAAAATGAAAGCCAGATCCAGAATGTGAATCAACTCGCCTTGCCCAACACGCTGTGGTACATCCACGCCTGCTGGATGTGACACTGGGACTCTGGCTAAATCCTCGATTCCACCCCTGATTTCGATCGATATCCAACTTACATTTGAGATTGTGACACCCCTAGCACTGATAGTGTTATCAGCTGTGCTTCCTCCTTCTCTCGTCTCTCTGACAGTGAGGTGACATGCACATGGCTGCAGTGTCCACATAAGCCTTCCTCCAACTCTTCTGACTGTGGCCAGACATATATCACACTGAATGCTGTTATGTTTAACACACAGTACACAAACCTAGTTACATTTGTCTTTCACAAAAAAAAAAATGTGCGACAACACTAATCACTAGTCCTACCTTTTAAGAAAAAGCAAAATAAAACAACAGAAGGAAGCAACAGAAATGATGAGTGTTTTTTCTATACCAGCACAGTGGTAGACTGGATCTGAATATACAGGACCACACATACGTGGCTTTGATAAATGATTTCAAGTGTGTTTCCGTGGCCTGTCTGTCAATGTGATTCACTCGTGATTCTAGTTGAGGTTTTTCTGTTTTGAAAAACGTCACGTCTGTACGTCAGAGTCCATGTAGTCAAACAGGCAAGTGTAGTTTCAGACATTTCACATGATTCAACTTCATCATGGCTAGACACCTGCTGTTAGTCGTCCTCATGTGTAAGTTCAACCTCTTATTTAAAATGTAGCCTATTATGTATTGTTTTCAGCATGTTTTATTAGACTTTTACATTAGGTTTAGAGAAATACAACATTAACATTCAGAGTTTACTATTAACTACTATGTCTGTTTCTTTTGTTAACACAACAGATTCCTTTTGTGAGATGGAAGCACAAGGTCAGTCCCAGAGTTTAACTTCACTGTTCATGGTCATGTTGTTCTTTTATCACAGTATGTACAGTTTAGTATAAAATACACTAACAACAACATCAAATATATATGTGTATAATATATATTTGGCTGTACAGTACTTTTGTTCTGCGTTTCTGACTGTATCAAATCACAATAGCTGATTAAGAATTTTATTTTCGTAGTGCAACTGTTAAGTATGTGATATAATATCTACCTCAACATTTTCAGCTCTTCTTCCACCTACACTGACAGTGGATAAACTGGTGATCACAGAAACGGACTCAGTCACATTGAACTGTCAGACTCCATCTGTTTCTGTTTCTGAGTGTTATTTCCGAATTGTAAGTGGAGAACCAGCCAAAACCTTCTCCTGTCTGAAGACACTGACAGGAACTGAGCTGCTGAAGATTTCACACCAGAGTTCACCTGCCGAGGTTAAAATTGAATGTTTTTACCTTCAAATATCTCAGTCTCCAGACAGCAACACGTCCTCTATCATCATTCGAAGTAAGTGAACTCTACTGCTATGGACTGATATTAGGATGTCTTGCAAGAGAACAAGTACAAACAACAAACTGTCTCTCAACATGAGGGTCAGGTCCTCAGGGGAAGTGTTAGAAGTTTGAGAATGGGAATAAAAAAATAAGAATAATGCATCAACCTCATCAACCTCATCGCCTTATTATGAGTTATTTTAAATGAATGCAGTTTTCAGTTATATAATCCAACGTCTTCTTACATTTGCAGCATCTGTCCCACCTCAGCTGAGAGTGAATCCATCAGTGATCACAGAGACAGACTCAGTCACGCTGGACTGTCAGACTCCATCATCTGTTTCTGTGTCTCAGTGTCATTTCTACACTTCAAGTGGAGTAAGCCTCAGAGACTCCTCATGTCGGCGGTCAGTGACAGGAACTGAGCTGCTGACGACGTCACATCAGGGTTCATCTGCTGACATTAAAGTGACCTGTTTTTATACTGTAAAGTTTGGAGAGTCAGATTCTCCATCTCCACACAGTGACACAGCCTCCATCACCATACACAGTGAGTGACTGTTACTCCCATCTACTCATATTGATGTGTCTTGAATGTAGGCAGAAGAAAAGCTGCATGGTAAATTTATTTTCAAAACAGAAACCATGATTCACCATTAAAATGCCACTTATGGGTGAATGCAAAGCAGAAATGTTTTTTGTTACTTCGATAGATTGTTTTGATGTCATGATATTTTTTATTCTGACCAATGATAAATTTGATTACCCATTCGTTTTACAAAGATGACATTATTCCTTAATGTATTGCAAACTCAAATCAGATAACACAGAATTATTTTAGTTTTAGTCCCATGTGATGTGTTTAGTTTTGTATGTGGGACTTCTGTGAATCACCAATCTGTTTGTAACTGATAGCAGAAAAGTGCTTTGTGTTTAATATGTTTTCCTGGTTCTTTTGTAGTCTTAAAACCACAGATGAGTCTTCAACATATTCCGGGTGAATACGTTCTGTTTACTTGCTCTCTGCCTGGATCTGCTAATCGTGACACAAGATGTAACCTGTACTTTGGAGAAGCCAGTGATCCAGTTTCAACAACAACCATCTGGAGTAAAAGAGACCCAAGAACCAATCAGTGGTTCTGTCAGTTTACTGTCACAATAGATGATTTACTAAGACGTCTGCGTTCAGTTCAACAAAGTGATGCCAGCTGTGATTACAGTTTGGGAGGTGAACCCAACTCTTTGTCTCTCCGTAGTGATCCGTACAGCTTGACTGGTAAGTCAGAAGGGACATGTTCATACACATTCTGTGTTGCTTCACGCATCCACTGAAATTGATTTGTGATTACTATGTACAATTGGACAGATGCAATAGAACGTCTCCCGTGTTTGTGTCTGTATTCAAATGAATGTCACTGGAAGTTAGTAATTGTGACAGTCTGATGTTCTCTAGTTTCAATATTTAGAATTTAAGATAGAGCACCCCGTAACACCATGAAAAGGGATAAGTGGTTATGGACAATGACATGACATGACAGATAGAACACCACCCTGCAATGTGATCATATCAGCTGGTAATTATGTTTTTGACCAAAAGCTATTCACACATACAAGGACTGGGGCCCATAAAAAGTTCATACAATTTCAAAATGTTATGAAAACAGCGATTATCGCATCAAAAATGAATTTAATAAAAGGTTCTACTGTATGTTCTCTAGTTTCTGGTTTGTGGAACTGCTCAAGTGATTGTACATATACACTCCCACACAGTTGTCTGCACATGAAACTGAACATAACCAATCCTTCTGCTTCTTTTGTAGATATTGTGGAAGTAGAGCCCAGGATGACAACACCGAAATTAACACTGACCACAGGTAGGACATGTTAGAAGTTTAAAGAGAAATCAGAACATTATCACAAATCAGTTAAGATATTTGTCATTTTTAAGGTTTTGAAATATTTGTATTTACCAGGTCTGACAATTTATACCACGACCCCTGTGACTCCTGTAAAACAAACAGGTAACAAGATTACAAATATATGAAGCGCATAATAAGAGTTCAGCCCCTTAGGGGGAAACAACAACATCCCGCGACCCTCACGGCTAAGCGGAAAGAAAACAAAATAATAAGAGTTCTTATCTATTTTGAAAATAACTATTCTTCATTCAGCAGGAGGGCCGGTTGGGATCCCTGATGGTTTCACATCAACTATCCCAACATCAGGTTATTTCACATTGACTCTTGTGTTGATGAACACATTATGTAATACTATATGTAAAACCCTGGATATGTTTATAAAAAGTGATTATCCTGAAATTCATTGAAAGTACATACTAAAGTAATGGTTGCTGATCGGTGACTCTGATTGTGCGTGATGGATATAAGTTAGACTGTGTGTTGTGCAGATACAAGCCCACATTATTACATATGACACATAACATTTGTGCTCCTTAGACAAAGGAAGACAATATATTGTTTTAATGTTTATATTCTATATGCCTTCACGAAACAGAAACCAGTACGACCCCTGATAATCCAGAACCAGGTGATGCAATAACAGGTAGACCAAAGATTATTATTGCTAATAATCTAAATGCTTCCTGTGTAGCTGTCAGTGTTTTAAAAACATGTCTTCATGTGCTCATACAAGGTTCGAGTGTCAGTACAGCTGGCACTCAAGGCAGCTTGTTGTCTGCAAGCCCTCAGAAAACTACTTCAAGTGAGTACAGTTGGTGTCGTTTCTCACCACTGTGATTAAATCATTTTCACCACCTAGTAACTTAGTAGTGACAAAGCAATACTTTACATATAATTGTATTCATTAGTTGTGCATTGGTATTAGAGGTTGAGATGAAGTTATGCATGCTACATGTCTCTCTCTCTATATATATCTTTATTTCTATTGTGAGTATAATTTAACTTTTTTTTTATTTTAAAGTACCTCTGAACAGGATTGCAACAAACGTGCTGTGGTCTTTTTAGACAGTGACAATAAGTGTCTTTTGTATTCTTGTTATGTCTTCCTGATTTTCATATAATGTTGTGAGAAGTAAAACTGACACTTGTTTCTGTTGTTTCAAAACAGAGCTGTGGATATGGAAGTTCGTAGCAGTTGCAGCTGGTGGCGGAGTGACTGTGGGTTGTGTCGTGCTCGTTTCTGCGGTTCACTGTAACCAAAGAAGAGCTGGTGAGAACTCGGTCAATCTGTTTAGCTCATGAATTCAGAATCTATTTTTATATGGTCATTCACACTTACTTTTTGATACTGAAGAGAAGAATTTTGTGACAAAAAAAATAAATCTAAAAGCCTTTTCAAATAATAATAATCAAATGGTTGTAAGATGTAGAAATTGCATTTTCATGGTCACTGCATTTTGAGATTTACTCCGTTTGAGAATTTCAACAACTACTTGAAAGAGAAAAGCTCCGTTTGAGAATTTAAACAACTACTTGAAAGAAAAAAGCTCAAGAAAAGCTACTATTTCAATCACAGACACTAGTCGAGAACATTGACACAATGATCAAACTGTTACTGTCATTGCAGAGCATCATTGGCAAATAAACCAAGAGTGTGTGTTATGTAATATGATGCTGGAGTGTAGAGTATGAGAGCTTTTTTTCATTGAGAAAATGTTTTTTGTAGTGTCTTTGTTTAGAAAGACACAAACAAACATTCATAATACAATGATAGAATAGTGAGACAGTTTTTGAGACAATGAAACTGGCTCTGCTCAATGCAATATATTTGATTTCTGCTGCCCCTGGACCATTTCTTATGAAACCAGAGCACAGCCACAAATTTCATCCATGTTTATTAACTTCACCTTGAGGGAGGACATTGAAATAACCACCATTTCCCATCCCGCTGTTCATTTATTTTGAACATCGGCAGACAGAAGAAATTCAGCATACAATAACACGCCAAACTAAACAGGAAACTATCATCTCACTGTGTGTGTGTTTCTCGTTAGCATGTCCTGAGACGGTGAAACAGCAGGAACCTCAAGATGAGCGTGTAAGTCTGACAACATTAGATATACTTTTCTATATACATATATATTAATAAATACTGCAGTTGTTTTTTTTCTCTTCTCAGCATGAAATGCTCCATTTGTACGACACCATCCCTGAAGAGCCAGCTGCACCAGACCTGTTGCACATGACTTACAGCACCGTGAAGAAACACTGAAAAACAAACGAGAACGCAAACAGCCTTAACTGTAAGAAATGTAAACCTTATGTTTAGCGTTAACTAGTGTAATCCAGGCCTTAGAGCTTATGACAAATGATCGCAAATAGGTTTGAACCTGCAATTTAATCTTGTTCCTTTGAGATCAAGATGGAAAATGTATTTAGCCTTACGCATATTCCTCAACTAAGGCAAAAGGTTCACTTCTTTGCTGTCTTTCATTCCATTTTGTTTTCCAATGTGTTTTCTATTTAATGTTGAGCATATATATTTTTTTTAACTGGAGATATTTTCCTTGAGATTTCCATTACTATGAATGATACATACATTTCCATGCATTTTCAACTTACCAATGCTGTACATGCATGGCATGTTTTACTCCCCGAACTCTCAAAAATACAGTACATACCTTGAATGCCTTTGTGTTATTCTCCTGAATGAATATAATAAGTATTTAATTTTTTTTTCAGTCAGGCTCTTTTAGTCTCCTTAAATGTCAGATACCACACAAACTCCAACAAAACCACATGTAGACATATACAATATGTACAGGGTATGATACTGAATGTTATATCATTATATCTGGGAAATCAGAATCAGAATCAGAATCAGAGTCAGAAATCCCTTAATGTCCCACAGACAGGGAAATTTGTTTGTCACAGCAGCGACAGAATATTACAAAAACAGAAAAATATTACAAGAACAGGAATAATAGCAAAAATAAGCAATAAAATTAAAAGGGGAAGAAATAGACATATATACATATTTACATGATATAATGCAAAATTAACAACATTTTTTTTAAGTGTAGATTTCAAATACAGATAATAAATATGGAATAAATATGGGTGTTAAGGAAATTGACCAGAATGAGGTCTATAGACTATTGGGAGCAGTGCTGGTTGTATAGTCAGTCAGCAGCAGGGAAGGAAGGACCTGCAATACCTCTCCTTCACACACTTAGGGTGTATTAGTCTGTTGCTGAAGGAGCTGCCCAGTGCTGAGATAGTGACCAGCAGGGGGCAGGACTCCTTCACCTGCAGCGATGACAGCTTGTCCATCATCCTGCTCTCTCCCACCACCTGCACTGGGTCAAGAGGGCATCCCAGGATGGAGCTGGCCTTCTCGGCAAGTTTATCAGGTCTCCTCCTGTCAGCTGCTGAGATGCTGCTGCTCCAGCTGACTACTCCATAGAAAACGGCTGATGCCACCACAGTCTCAGGAAGTGGTCAGGAGTGCCCCCTGCACCCCAACGGACCTGAGCTTCCTCAGCAGATACAGTCTGCTTTGACCTTTCTTGTATGTCGCTGCAGTGTGAATACAGTAGCAGGTGGTAATAATTTGTGTTGAACAATTTGGATCTATGTTTCATAGCTTTTTGCAAACAGATTATAACACAGTTTTTACAAAATAAACTACTACTGAGTTCAGAAGTGGGCCACCCGACGGTCAGACATGTTGTAAAAAGCCAGTTGTTCTATCACATTATCTGAATAACTTAATCCCAAAACAAACCTTTTTTTGATAATCCCTCACTGTTCAGGAAAACTTCACTCTCAATATGGTAACAGGTGAAGCAGTAATTTGATCTGGAAACTGGCAGTTTGGGTTATTGTCTCACCATTCACCTTCTGGTTTCATCCCAGTCACCTTATGTCCATCTACTTGCACTGTCGGACTTCTTTTTAGTGATGCCACTGTGTTTCCCTGTCATAGCACTACACTTGTTGAGTACAATCATCAAAATGTAATCTTTGAGTCATGGACCTGAATTAATCAAATAACAAGATATAATGTATATTTTAACCCACCTTTACAAAAAGACGCGATGGCAGGCGTACAACTCAACTTCAGTTATATCATAATGTTAGTTTAAAAACACTCTGTGACAAAGGTTGTTATTTATTTTTTTACATCGTGATGTTTTAAAAAAAAAGCAACATGTAAAGTAAACCACAGGAGCGACTGTAAGAAAGGTACAGAAATAATGAGCAAACTAAATATTCTGAACTAGTAGGCAAATGCTGTGGTAGGCTGGGTTTAAATTTATAGTACCGCACATACTGAGGCTTTCTCAACAGTGTTAAGTGTGTTTCTGTGGCCTGTCTCTCAGTGTGGTTCACATCTGATGCTCGCTTTGGTTTTCCTGAGAACAAGTTCAGCAGAATGACACCACTGTGTCAAAGTCCATCTAGTCAGACACATTCTTATAGTGCTATGAATCACCAACATGGCTAAGTTAAACATATTGTCATTGTCAGTAAATCTAAGTAGTTACATACTAATACACTTTCACTTAAGTGTGCCAGATTATCCAATCATATATTGGTATCAGCATTGCCCATTGGACGGTTAGATTAAATTGGGGGAAGTATAATCTTTGTTTCAGCAATAAAGCTGAACAAATGTCAGTCAGCAGCAGGGAAGGAAGGACCTGAGATACCTCTCCTTCACACACTTGGGGTGTATAAGTCTGTTGCTGAAGGAGCTGCCCAGTGCTGAGACAGTGACCAGCAGGGGTTGGGACTCCTTCACCTGCAGCGATGACAGCTTGTCCATCATCCTGCTCTCTCCCACCACCTGCACTGGGTCAAGAGGGCATCCCAGGATGGAGCTGGCCTTCTCGGCAAGTTTATCAGGTCTCCTCCTGTCAGCTGCCGAGATGCTGCTGCTCCAGCAGACTACTCCATAGAAAACGGCTGATGCCACCACAGTCATAGGAAGTGGTCAGGAGTGCCCCCTGCACCCCAACGGACCTGAGCTTCTTCGGCAGATACAGTCTGCTTTGACCTTTCTTGTATGTCGCTGCAGTGTGAATACAGTAGCAGGTGGTAATAATTTGTGTTGAACAATTTGGATCTATGTTTCATAGCTTTTTGCAAACAGATTATAACACAGTTTTTACAAAATAAACTACTACTGAGTTCAGAAGTGGGTCACCCGGCGGTCAGACAGGTTGTAAAGAAGCCAGTAGTTCTATCACATTATCTGAATAACTTAATCCCAAAACAAAACTTTTTTTGATATCCCTCATTGTTCAGGAAAACTTCACTCTCAATATGGTAACAGGTGAAGCAGTAATTTGATCTGGAAACTGGCAGTTTGGGTTATTGTCTCACCATTCACCTTATGGTTTCATCCCAGTCACCTTATGGTTTAAACCAGTATGACTGTCTGTCTACTTGCACTGTCGGACTTCTTTTAAGTGATGCCCCTGTGTTTCCCTGTCATAGCACTACACTTGTTGAGTACAATCATCAAAATCTAATATTTGAGTCATGGACCTGAATTAATCAAATAACAAGATATAATGTAAATTTTAACCCACCTTTACAAAAAGACGCGATGGCAGGCGTACAAGTTAACTTCAGTTATATCATAATGTTAGTTTAAAAACACTCTGTGACAAAGGTTATTTATTTTTTTACATCGTGATGTTTTAAATAAAGCAACAAGTAAAGTAAACCACAGGAGCGACTGTAAGAAAGGTACAGAAATAATGAGCAAACCAAATATTCTGAACTAGTTAGCAAATGCTGTGGTAGGCTGGGTTTAAATTGATAGTACCGCACATACTGAGGCTTTCTCAACAGTGTTAAGTGTGTTTCTGTGGCCTGTCTCTCAGTGTGGTTCACATCTGATGCTTGCTTTGGTTTTCCTGAGAACAAGTTCAGCAAAATGACACCACTGTGTCAAAGTCCATCTAATCAGACACATTCTTATAGTGCTATGAATCACCAACATGGCTAAGTTAAACATATTGTCATTGTCAGTACATCTAAGTAGTTACATACTAATACACTTTCACTTAAGTGTGCCAGATTATCCAATCATATATTGGTATCAGTATTGCCAATTAGAAGGTTAAATTAAATTGGGTGAAATATAATCTTTGTTTCAGCAATAAAGCTGAACAAATGTCAGATTAGAATTCTACAAAATGCAGTATGATGAGAGCCTCAATTAGAACTGACAGTGTGTCCAGTAACTCCTGAATAAGATAGACAGACTGGAAAACCCCCTGTACAGCAGCACAGCACCGTGGCCCTGGAGGATGGTGCAGAACTGCAGCCCAGGTTCGGTCCTCACCAGCAAGTGCGGTACCAGCAGCACTGAGGGATTTGTAGTGGATCTGTTTGTCTTTGTCCTTCCACAACCACCTGAGTGCAGCAAAGCTCAGCAGCTCCACCTGTTGGCTGCCAATAGTAATTCCTTTGCAGGAAATAATATTCATAATCTTACTTCACCTACGGAATATTTACATGTGCATTATATCTCTCTTCACTCACTTGTTATGACTAGGGAAGCGGGGAAACCCTGGTGCAACATGAAAGTGAGACTCCCCCCTTCCCACCAGCACCACCAGCACTGAAGCATTTTTAAATGGTTTTATTCAAAAACACATTTTTGCACATAATTAAACATGCTGGCAGTCAGGCTGACCGTGGAGAGCCCCCAGGAACTGAGAGGAGTCTGCCCTTAAACTCCTGGCTTCAAGACGTGAACCTGGATAACCTACAATCACCCAAACACCTGCAACCAATCACACACACACTCACTCAGGTAAAAGAGGGTAACTCAAGAAGAGACGAGCCCATACAGAAATGTTTATACGATCTCAGGTGTCATAATAAACTGCTGAAGTGAGATTTTGTGTTTTCTGAACACACTGAACGCCTAGTAATAAGACAGAAATATCTTTACATCAACTGGATTTCTTCCTGAATTAAACTGTTTTCATAACTGCAGGAAAATGCAGGAAATCACGGGTCTCACACATCACATGGCCTATCAGCCGTATCTCACACTCAGTCTGGCCTTGGACAGACACTGGACAGTAAGACATGTATGAGTGCAAAAAACAAAATAAAGATATCTAGATTTAGAAAGAGCTGCAGAATAAAGATAATGGCACTGAGCAAGCAGTCAGAATTGTTGCATGTCTTTCTTCAAAATAATTTCAGGTTGTGTAGATTGGAGGAGACCCAGTTTGATTTATAGTTGGTCTGACTGCAGAAGAATTATGTTGTTACTAACAAAAAAGTGTCTCATGATGTCTCATAATGCCTTATTGCTTATCTTATTTTCAAAAGGACAAATTTAGTTCTCAAAGGCTCTTTGCCTACGTTGCATGCACCTTTAAGGTCGACTCTAACTTTAGCTCCTCTTTTAACTATCTCTGTCAAGTCAAGCCAAGGTTTGGTTTTAAATTAAATATAAAGTTAAGATGGATTTTTGCTTCATGTGACATAGATATACCACTAGTCTTGCCATGTACAAAAAAGCAAATGATAAACAGGACAAACAGGAAGAAAGAAACAGAAGTGATGAGCCAAATTTAAATTTCTCTGAACCAGCAACACTGTGGTAGATTTGTTCTAAACATAAAGGAGGACACACACTGTGGCCTGTCCAGTGTCTTCTCTCATGCTTGCTGTGGTTTTCCTGTTCTGCAAAATGTCACATCTGTTGTCAAAGTCGATCTAGTCAAACACATCATCGTCTCAGACATTTCACATTGTTCCGCTTCATCATGGCCGGACACCTGCTGTTAGTCGTCCTCATGTGTAAGTTCAACCTCTCCTCTGTTTATTCGTCAGTGTAAATATAGGAAGTTACACACCAATACAGGTACAATCATTTGCAGATGCCAATCTAATATACAGTATCATCCCACTACTTACTGTTACATCTGTTTCTTGTTTTTGTTTCTCCAACAGATTCCTTTCGTGAGATGGAAGCACAAGGTGAGTCCCACAGGTGAATATTAGTTTTAATGGCAGGTGTGCTGTTATCACAATACTGTATTTAATGACTTCATGAATCTTTTTGTAGATCAAACACCACAGATGACTCTTCAACACTTTCCTGGTGAATACATTCTGTTTACTTGCTCTCTGCCTGGATCTGCTAATCGTGACACAAGATGTAACCTGTACTTTGGAGAAGACAGTGATCCAGTTTTAACAACAACCATCAAGAGTGAAAGAAGGAGAACAAACAATCAGTGGTTCTGCCTGTTCACTGTCACAGCTGATGATTTACTGAGACGTCTACGTTCAGTTCAACAAAGTGATGCCAGCTGTGATTACAGTTTGGGAAGTGAACCCAACTCTTTGTCTACTCGTAGTGATCGATACAGCCTGACTGGTAAGTCAATGAAAACATGAATACAATGTAATAACTGTACAGTTGGAGACACAAAACTTCCTTTGAAATTAATGAATGTATCCAAGTAAATGACCTCTGAATACATACAAGTCTTTACAGAGAAAATGCTTAAGTGATTGTTGAGTGAGTTTTCTGCCATTTTCTGCTCATATTGTGATTACACTTGCATTATCTGTGTTAATATAGGACAGGTGTATCAGTCTCATAAAAGTTCAGATATTTCACCAGACAAATAAGTAACCTGTTGGTGGTGCCATATGAAAAGTCCCAGGATCACCAGAGTCACTAGGTTTCAGCATACTGGCAACAAATAGATCTGTACCAAATTTCATAGCAATTTAAAAACAGGGCATCAGCAAAGTCATTTGGAATTGTCCTCTGGGGACCCTGAATGTCATAAAACATATCACGGCAATCCACCAAAGATTTCAGTTTGGACCAAAGTGCCGCACAATGTTTATTTATTTGTTAACACATAAAACTCACAGACACAAATCATTTTCCTTTCACTGTAGATATCAAGAGAAGTGAATCAAGAAGGCCCCAAACACAGCCAGCGTCTACAAAGACCACAGGTAGGACATGCTGAATAAATGAATAGCAATCCAGAACACAATCATATATCTTGTTAGATAACACAATTTACTTCCATTTAATCACAATATATGACTGTCGTCTACGTGATGCCAGCTGTGATTACAGTTTGGGAAGTGAACCCAACTCTTTGTCCGCTCGTAGTGATCAATACAGCTTGACTGCTCAGTCAGAGAAGATATTAATGCACATTTTTCAATGACTTTCTGCTGTGAATGTCACAACACATCCACTGAAAATGATAATGCATCCTTGAAGTTGATTTTGACTGCCTGAGTCAGACATTATAATTTCTTGTCATTTTAAAGGTTAAATTGTGATTTCAGAACTAAAATCTTTAAATAAAAATACATTTAATTTTGCTCACTGTGTACTTACACATGCTCATAATAGACCAGGGTTAATTCTGAAGAAGATATATCATAAATACATAAACACAAAAAACAATGATGTCACACACAGATGTCTACATGTACAGATTCCAGAAAATATCACCCCAAATCCATCTTCTCTTCCTGTAGATATTGTAGCAAGAGAGTCTAGAACGGCCCCAGGAATACCAACATTTAGGATGACCACAGGTAGGAAATCAGAACATTATCAGAAATAACTTAAAATATTTATCATTTTTAAGGTTTTGAAATATTTTTATTTACCAGGTAAGTCTGAGAAGATATTGATGCACATACTACAATGACTTTCTGCTGTGAATGTCACAACACAACCACTGAAACTTAATGAAGTCGTTTGTGACTGCCTAAATTAGACCTAATTATAGGAGGACTGCATCACTCTGTTAAATTTCTTGTCATTTTAAAGGTTAAATTGTATTTTCAGAACTAAAAACTTTAAATATGCTCACTGTGCACTTACACATGCTTATAATAGACCAGAGTTGATTTTAAAGACAACAGATCATAAGTACATAAACACAAAAAAACAGTGATGTAACAGAAACATTAAGTTTGACATTAGTTAATCACAGATTGTACATGTTTCAGTTTAAACAGCATTTCGAAGGGTGCGTTTGTTGTTCCAGCAGGTCGGCATGTTGGTAGAAGTGACACTGGTAGTTCTGTCTCTACTTCCATCAAATCAGTAAAACCAACAACAGGTAAAATAATTACTTGAGTTCTTGATGACTCAGATTGACTTTTCATAAAATGTTGGCATATCTTTTTTTTCTAATGTTAATGTTTTTCTGTCTTCAGATCCTGGTAACACTCTCACTGCTGAAGGTATTTTCACCTCCGCTGACACAACTCCTGTGAATCCAGCAATTAGTGATGAAATAACAGGTAGGCCAAAAATAAAAAATAATGCCGAAATATTTTGTTGGGAATGTTTATAAATGCTCTCAGACACACACTTGTTAATGGTCTCCTCTCTTAATGCAGATAAGATGATATCGATGATTGGAGCAGCTGTGACTGTGGGTGTTGTCTTCCTTGGATTGGTACTTCTCTTTAACCAAAACAGGATCGGTAAGAATTAAAGAATATTGACATCACTTTTTTAGTGAGTTTTAGTGTCCGTTCTGAACCTCAGAGGCAGTTATAGGAAATACGTCTTAACAGTTTTTAACCTTCATGATACCAGTAATCACTGGTTGATAATTATCTTTTTTTTTTTTTTTTTGCATTTTCTAGAAGCATTTCTCTCCAAGAGGTACGAAATCTTATTTCTCAAATGTTAACATGCAAACTTGAGTGAGCACCAGTCGTGTATCTTCTTTGTCATCATTGCTGTGGTTTATATTGATAGTTTCAGACATTCACTCTGGCAGCTGCCCAGGACAATCAGAAATGTTTACACTGCTTCTTCTTTCGTCTGTACTGAAGTCTGAACTCTGTAACAACCTGTTTATCTTTTTTTATTGTTTAGACCAAAAGCAACGTCAACAAACGTCACTGGCAAATCAAAAGGTATGTGGCTCATTTATTTTCATTAACTACAATGATCATGCCAATCAATATGATGCATTGTTTCAGAGTGTTCCATTATTGTGTACCAAGTCATGCTTTGTTGTCTGTTTCAGATTACAGGAAGTATCTGGTAAGTGTCAACAGTGAACGAGTGGTGAATTCAAAACTGTGCACTGATGATTCTGTTTTGTCTTGTCTTGTGTGGTTAGACTGCTCTCATGCTCTCTTCACTCTGTCATTTGCAGGGTGGTTATGATGAAACCTATAGTATTGTCACCTATGAACGCAACACTGGTGAGCTGCTTTTCTCTTCCTGAATGTAGAATAAAGGTTTTAGACAAGGTGGTTTGCGTGGCTTTGTGGTGCAATTTCTGCTAAACTGCTAAAGTGGCCAGAACTTGAACATGCATCACATCATGAAAATGTGTGTATTCTATGGAAAATATGAATGTGTCATTTGACAGAAACTAAACGATAATAAATGATAAATGCATAATATTAGCAGAAATTAATGCCTCACCGAGAGCAGTTACGTGTGTTTAATTTTTCTTACAGAGTGACAACAGCAGCAGCCCTGAGAAGTACATCAGACTTGAGGGAAACGGTGTGAAGCCCTCCAAAGTATTTTTGAAATACAAATGTTGTTCTTGCCTCTTTTTCACTTTGTTTTCATATGTGCAAGCTGATTGATATTTACATTATTGACATCATTATCTCCAAGAGCATACATAGACTAGACTAGTGTGATAGCCTATTTAAAATGTATTGAATTGACAGAAACAGAAGATATCATGTATCATGTGTTGAACTGCTTTAACCATTAAAAACATCACTGTTTGTACAAATATTAAAAAAAACATTCTAAAAGTAAAGTTAAGGTTCATGTATATTTTTCTAGTTCTTCAAACACAAAACATGTTTGTTCCCAAAATGCTTTACATGAGATCAGTGACTCACACATGGACCACACTGTACATGTGTAGAAATTACTATAAGTCACAAACAAACACAGGAAACACAGTTAAAATCAGCTCCAAAACACATCACACATTATGACACAATGAAGATGGGAACCCATCAAATAAACTACATCAGTCACAAAAGTATGCAAGGAAATAACAATTTTCAAGATGAATCAAAAATAACAATTGATATTATGTGATATTTAAACCACTCAATGAAAGAACACACAGCTGGTGCAGCAATTTGTTGATACAAGATTGTTAGAATAAACCAAATTTACCTTCCACTGTGTGGCCCCTGTTAATGTCACTCATTTAGAGGGCTGAAACAGGGCTGCTGTAAAACTGAAACACTTGGAAAAAAGGGAAATGATATCTGTGGGAGCACTGGAAGAGACATCAAATGAGGGTTGTTTTGTGAATATTTGGCCCAGTGCAATTGGTTGAGGCAGGGCTCAGGGTGTCGGAGGCAGTGCACAGGACTTTGGACCCAGTTTGACACAGTGGCCAGAAGTGTGTATTACAACATTACGTGATGCATACTGGCACAGCAATATTTTTTCCTTTAAGCATATGAAAAAAGTGTCCGTAACATGGTGGATAAATGTTTTTGGTTCCTTTTTGCTAAGGCAGGCAGCGCAACTGTTGCTTGCCTGTCTGCGCTAATTAACAAGACCAGAGACACTCTGATAGTGAAGAGTGTCTCTGGAGGATGAGTGACCCTGGCAGGAGCAGCAGATAACCGGGAGAGAGGCAGAGGAAGTCTGTTTGTTTACCAGGAAACTGGATTCAGATGGGAGGTTTTTAATGGATAAAAATAAGCTGCAGCATCCTTTGCTATTCTCTTTATTCAGCCAATGATCATGCAGCTATCTCAGCCTTGTCAGTAGTATAACCAGCTGTGTACGATCCTTTAAGGACTGAATTATAAGATTAACAGTGAGATGATGTCGGACGAGAGAAGCCTCTCCATCCTACAGACAACACAGAGACACTGAGGAGTCAGACCAGAGTCCAAACCCAGGATAAAGAGGTTCAGTGAATGTGGTGTTGAAGGTGTGGAGGTGGATCAGTGTGTCAGAGGAGACTCTGTAGAAGGACAACGTGCCAACAAGACAGTCCACATACACTGCTACTCTACCAGAGGAGGAGGAGGAGGAGGAGGAGGAGGGGATGGATGTTCCTCTGTCATTGTGACAGACATAGTAACAACCATCTGAGCAGCTGAGACTCCAGGACTGATAATTTTCTCCAAACCTGCTGTCATCACTGCCTCCTCTCCTGATTCCTCTGTAACTCACTGATATAGAAATGTCTCCTTTCCACTCTACCTCCCAGTAACAGCGACCAGTCAGGCCATTTCTACACAGCAGCTGAGGCTAGTCATCAAACCTGTCTGGATGATCAGGGTATGACTGATCCTCCTCTACGTGTGTCACCTTCTTGTTGTTGTCAGACAGTTTGATCTTCCTGTTGACTGTGTTTGTGTCGACTGTGAGTTCACAGGAATCTGATGGAGGGAAGAGAATAAATACAGCTGCATTTATTACGTAGTTTAGACCCTTTCACATATGGACTGTGGATATCCAGAGAATTAGATCAGGACATTGTCCACATTTGTTCACACATTCAGCACACATCAGGAGATTGTCTGTGTCAGACGTGTTCACACATTAAGGAAAAACTCCTGCACCTGCACCTGGATAGGAGGCTTTTTTGTTGTTGATATCAATACTACATTTGCCAGTATCTGTAAATTTAACAGAAAAGTGGATGGTAATATACAGGAAAACTGAGAAGTCTACAAGACAGCTAAAATCTGTGCATGAAGATCCCACCAGGGAAAGAAAGCTGCAACATTTTGGATCTGTGTCCAGCAGTGTGAACAGGCCATATGGAAGCACAAGAGTCAGAACAGAAATATTATGGGCAATTTTAACGCCATTTTCGCATGTCTCAGTGTTTGAGTTTGTGTTACAGCTGATGAAACCAGCACTAGCACAGGAGATTAAACATCATTGACATGCCCACATTTGTGTTCACACATCCAGCTCCTCCAGGTAAACTCTAGTTAAATTCAGAGATACAGTGTATGTACGAAAAGGGTTTAGGATGACAACATATGAGATCTGAATGATTGATATCACAATTTGAAGCTGCTTTGTTTTAATGCATTAAATTAAAACCATACTCACACTTCCTTAGACCTGGTGTCAACCATTCAACTCCTTGAGGCTCCAGCCTGAAAGGAAGAGAGAGGGTAACAACTTAATCTGTTTAGTTTACTAAAACGGTTAGTTGTACAGTATGTCTGAGTATAGTATACCTCTATATAAAACCAGTAATATGTGAACTTCATACTGTCTAATAGGACATATGACAGTATGCATTCTGTGATTCCTGAATCAATTTTAGTTTATAACACAGATATATATGCAGTATAACAAGATGTTATTGAAAAAACAAACTTCACAAAGTGATTCACATGTGATGTCATTATGAATCATGACATATTGTCTCTAGATGTGATTGATTGAACTGGTTAGAACAAAACTGAAGGTTTTTGTTATAATGGAGAGAGTAAAGTACCAAAAAGGGTAACAGTAGTGAATTCAAGGTAGTGTTATCATAACCAGTATCAGCTGAAATGTGAACCGTATCAATCTTGTTCTCAGCCTGCCTGAAGTGTTTATCCGTGTTTCCCCTCCTGAGACTGCTATCTGTCCTCTGAGACACTGCAAGCAAGTCTTTTTTTGACTGGATGACAACTGACTGGAGTCTTGTGTTATTTACGTGTAGTAAATTCTGTATCCAATGTGATGTGATCTCTCACTAGAAATTATGTATTGATCTTCTGATTGTTTGGTCACTTTAGCTCTGCCTGATTATGCTTTAGATACAACTGATCCAATTTTGTTGTATACGTGTATTAGAGTTCAGTTTTTGCCCCTCTTAAGTCTAGACATCACTTGACTTGACCTCACCTTGATAATTAGCTCACACACACACGCGGTTAGAGACTGCCTCTTTGTACCTGAGAGTGTCCAGTCTCCACTGTGAACCCTCCCGTCCAGCAGACAGGAGCTTCACTCCTGACTCTCCTGGATGATTGTAGCTCAGGTCCAGCTCTCTCAGATGGGAGGGGTTGGATCTCAGAGCTGAGGCCAGAGAAGAACAGCCTTCCTCTGTGATCAGACAGCCTGACAGCCTGGAAATGTACACCATATCGCACACATCAGTTCATCAGAGGGTACTGTGAAGGCCGAACGTTTACTGCAGTTCTACCAAATTATTGACTACTGTACATAAACATTGTCTGTTTTCTAGCCACAACCAAACACCCATTAATTTACATCAACAATCTGACAACATTAATGGTGGCTCTCTGATTCCTCTCTGATTATTCAAGTTCTAGTCCAGGTGATATACAAAAAAATTGTTAAGTTTTTCATAAACTTGGTAGACTTGTACAATTTAGGGGCATAACATTTTCAACTAAACATGATAATACAAACAAGGCGATGTTTACCCTGATATTTTGATGGCCAAGTATAAACAATGATACCATAAACAACATCGTTAACTGTTCAGGTTAATAGTTAATGGTGAATTCAGGCACATTGTGAGAAAGAAGTAACAGTATCCTTTAAAACTCCTCATATCTTGCATGTAACATCATATTACAAAGTCACCTAGCTTCTCAGATACTGGTTCTTCTTTCTCACAACGTCACTGAATTCAGCATCAACTGTTCACCTGAAAAATTTATGAAGTTGTTTATGGTATCACTGTTATCCTTTGAGCAAAACAATTTCTGTGTTTTCATGGTAGGTTCAGGTGATATGATGCAAAATACACAATTCAGGTATGGTTGAAAGTAAGCCATGAGGAGTTTTTGTGATAGCTACAGGACGCACAGACATTCTTATGGAGATTACAAGTTTATTCATTAAAATTCACTGAACAGGTTAACGAAAATTGACCTGAGAGTCTCAAGTTTACAGTATTGGTTCTCCAGTCCAGCGCACAGCAGCGTCACTCCTGAATCCTGCAGGTTGTTGTTGCTCAGGTCCAGCTCTCTAAGACTAGAGGACTGGCAGCTGAGCACTGAGGACAGAACTTTAAGACTTTTCTCTGAGAGGTTACACACTTTCAGTCTGAAGAGACAATTATAAAGAAGAAGAAGATCAGACAAATTACATTTGTGTCAAAATATTATTATTTTACTTTTTTTAAAATGAGTCTTGACTAAAGTACAACTACAGCAGCAATTTTTGTGTTATGAAGTATGTGCTCTTTTACCACACTGGTTAAATTATCATCAGAAAACAGCTACTAGGACTTCTGTGTATCTGCAAGAGTTAAACTATTTTCTGCATAGTGTATGAAGCTGAATTAAAAACATCCATCCATCCATCCATTATCTGAATTAAAAACAATCTTATGGAAATTTTAAAGCCTTTCTAATGAATAAGGGATAATACATAGCAAGAAATTCTCTTGGGGACCAAGATCATCTATAGGAGCTATAGTTTGATAGTGTAAGGTGCTAACACAGTCCCTGCTCCAGGGGTAGTAGAAGGGATGGGGTTATAAAGTATGTTTATGGTTCAGGAGAGATATTGATGTCATTATGTTTCATGATTATTGCTATACGGCAATCTGATTATATATGAGGGCTTCCAGCATTGATTGAAGATAGTTAGAGGCAAAATTAGAACACCATATACATTATAAGTATGTTAATAATAGGGCTGGGCCGATGAACGATGCCATCATCCATTGCCGATGGTTGACCACCATTGAAAACTAATCCCTGACCATCGTAACATTGTGATTCAAAAGGCTCTCCACCGGAGGGCACAATTAAGAGGCATGTCCCCTCAGATTTGCTATAGGACAAGAGTATTATTTGTGATATGTGGGGAGAGGATATTAAAAGAAGTATGTTGCTGCTCAGTGCAGTAACATTACATTTCCATGTCCCATTTATCATTTTCTTACTACACCAGCTGAGTAAGGCAAACTCAAGACACTCAATTAAATATCTAGCAGCAGTGTTTCTTTTCCCACAGGCCGCTGTTTCTCCCAGTTGTGCCGTTTTCAGAGACAAGGATACTTTTGAACAGCGGTACGGGGATGTATGTCGGTGGTAAGGGGAGATGGTTACCTCTGCAGGGTGTGATTGCTATTCTACAAGGTTATTCTGACCCACAGTTTAGTTTCATTTATGTATAACAAACGAACTTGAGCTGACCTGAGAGTTTCCAGTGTGCAGTGTAGACTCTCCAGTCCAGCAAACAGCTGCTCCACTCCTGAATCCTGCAGGTTGTTGTTACTCAGGTCCAGCTCTCTCAAACTAGAGGACTGGGAGCTGAGAACTGAGGCCAGAGCTTCACAGCTTGTCTCTGACAAATTACAAACACTCAATCTGAGGATACAGTAAGAAGGAAAATACAAGTAGTAAGTTTTTTTTTAATTACCTATTGAAATATACCTCTTATGTTTTTATGGAAATGCATCTTGCTATCTCTGTACTCACAGAGCTTTTTTGGAGGCTTTGACCACAGGCAGGAGCCTCAGAAAAGCCTCCTCTGAAGTGGAGTATTTGTTGAGGTCAAACACGTCCAGATCTTTTTCCGATGACATTAAGATGAAGACCAGAGCTGACCACTGAGCGGGAGACACTTTTTCTGTGGATAGACTTCCCGATCTCAGGGACTGTTGGATCTGCTTCACTAGAGAACGATCATTTAGTTCATTCAGACAGTGGAACAGATTGATGCTTTTCTCTGCAGAAGGATTCCCACTGATCCTCATCTTAATGTACTGGACTGTTTCCCGACTGGTCTTTGAGCCACTTCCTGTCTGTGTCAGCAGACCTCGAAGGAGATTCTGATTAGTCTCCAGTGAAAGGCCCAAGAGGAAGCGGAGGAACAAGTCCAAGTGTCCATTTCGACTCTGCAAGGCTTTGTCCACAGCACTCTGGTAGAAGTGTCTCTCAGCAGCTTTGTCTCTTCTGGCTTCAGGCCTTCTGGAGGTTGTTTGTTCTTCTGACAGCAGATTGAAACCAGAGTTGGTGAATGTCAGATGGACATGAAGAGCAGCCAAAAACTCCTGAACACTCAGATGGACAAAGCAGAACACCTTGTCTTGGTACAGTCCCCTCTCCTCTTTAAAGATCTGTGTGAACACTCCTGAGTACACTGAGGCTGCTGTGATATCGATGTCACACTCTGTCAGGTCTGATTCGTAGAAGATTAGGTTGCCTTTCTGCAGCTGCTCAAAAGCCAGTTTTCCCAGAGACTCAATCATCTTCCTGCTCTCTGGACTCCAGTGTGGATCAGTCTCAGATTTTCCATCATACTTTATGTTCTTCTGCTTTGACTGAACCACCAAGAAGTGGATGTACATCTCAGTCAGGGTCTTGGGCAGCTCTCCTCCCTCTCCGGTCTTCAACACATCCTCCAGAACTGTAGCAGTGATCCAGCAGAAGACTGGGATGTGGCACATGATGTGGAGGCTTCGTGATGTCTTGATGTGAGAGATGATTCTATTGGCCTTCTCCTCATCACTGAATCTCTTCCTGAAGTACTCTTCCTTCTGCGGGTCATTGAACCCTCTGACCTCTGTCACCATGTCAACACACTCAGGAGGGATCTGATTGGCTGCTGCAGGTCGTGTGGTTATCCAAAGGCGAGCAGAGGGAAGCAGTTTCCCCCTGATGAGGTTTGTCAGCAGCACATCCACCGAGGTGGGCTCTGTAACGTCAGTCAGGGTCTCAGTATTGTGGAAGTCCAGAGGTAGTCGACATTCATCCAGACCATCAAAGATGAACACAACCTGGAACTCTTCAAACCTGCAAATTCCTGCTTCTTTGGTGTCAGTAAAGAAGTGATGAACAAGTTCCACCAAGCTGTACTTTTTCTCTTTCAGCACATTCAGCTCTCTGAACGTGAATGGAAATGTGAACTGTATGTCCTGGTTGACTTTGTCTTCAGCCCAGTCCAGAGTGAATTTCTGTGTTAAGACTGTTTTCCCAATGCCAGCAACTCCCTTTGTCATCACCGTTCTGATTGGTTCATCTCCTCCAGGTGAGGGCACGAAGATGTCTTCTTGTCTGATTGTTGTTTCTGGTCTGTTTGGTTTCCTGGATGCTGTTTCAATCTGTCTGACCTCATGCTCATCATTGACCTCTGCTGTCCCTCCCTCTGTGATGTAGAGCTCTGTGTAGATCTGATTCAGAAGGGTTGGGTTTCCTGCTTTAGCAACGCCCTCGAACACACACTGGAACTTCTTTTGCAGGAAAGATTTAAGTTTCTGCTGACAAACTGCAGCAGGATATCCTGAATGAACACATAACAACAAAATACACAATATTAAAACTACTTAAATGAAAAGTGAAAAAAAATTTAACTTCTTGTTACAATGCAAGGTTCTTGCTTTACAGTCAGATAGTCTTCAGACTGCTAGCATCCACCTAGTTGTTCTGTTGCCTAGCTTCCACTGGAAGTCCTTCATAAGGAATGCTCACCTCCATCTACCGAAACATGAATAAACACCTAATTTGTCCATCATGTTAAATCTGTTAAAATTCTCTTACTACTCAGCAGACAGTCTGCCAGCTCCTCCTGCTTCATTCTCCTCAGGAAGTGCAGTGTGATCTTCAGAAATGCCTCTCTGCTGCTCCTCCTCTGCTCTTCCTCCTCACCTTCCATTACCACCTCATCCCTATGACTCTGATGGCATTCTGAGGAGCCTGAACTCAGAATCTTCTTGATGTTCCTCAGCTCCCTCTTCACAAAAGTGATGATGTTCTCTTCCAGCAGCTGGAACATAATATTATATGAATTACACAATCAAACAAAAATCATGGAACTAAACATCTGTTATAAAAAGTGCAGTAAAGAGAATATTGTAAACAGAATAGATGTAAAAGTATTCATTGTTCATGAACAGACCATAAATATGGAGTCCAAGTGCATCTGATGCTGCTGGACAGACTGATCACTGGGGACCTCTGAGCTCTCCTGGTCAACTCTGTGGAGAAATCATGAGAATTAGCCCACATTTGTTTGGTGCTGTTGACCATTTACAGTTTATGTAATATCCCAACATTTAGTCATGATTGATTCTAAAGAAAACCAGATACCAGCAACAGAGAAAATGGCAGACAGCTAGTATGTAATCTAATGACTGAGGATTACAGCAGAAACCCTTGTCTGTTTCTTTTCAAGTACTTACACTGAGTCAGCAGAACAGTGTCCATCTTTGAATGTAATCAGACCCCCCTTAGAACAGTCACTCTTTAAGGAAACACAGCTTGGCGCAGGGGACGTTTGTCTCCGCTGCTGGAAACTAAGAGAAACACAGAAATTGACTGAGCACAGAAGGTTTTTTTTTTTAGATTGCTTTATTCACAGAAAAGTTTAATAGGTGACAGAAAACAGACTGAGAGAGGGGGAGTGACACGCAGCAAAGGGCCACAGGCCGGGACTCAAACCCAGGGTCACTGCAGCAAGGACAAAGCCTCTGTACATGAGACACCTGCTCTACCAGCTGAGCTTATCAGCTAATCACACTCATGTCATGTGTGCTTTTAATGGCTTTATTACACATTCACTTTATTACCATTAAAGAATGTTGCAAAGGCACATCAAATGTTATACTTCAAGGTATGATTGATGTTTTACCAGTCTATTATTAGGTGAGCTTAATAGTGTATTTGGTTTTAGGCATTAGTGCTACACCTTGTTTTGATGCCTTTAAGACCGCTGCAGATAGTTTCTGTACCTCTGCTGCTAGTCACTAGACCTCTGTAGCAAGTCTTTAGACTTCTGGGGCATGTCTGTGGACTCCTGCACCTAATCTCTGGAGCTCTGCAGAATGTTTTCAGACTTCTTCACCTGGTGTCCAGACCTCTGCACTTAGTCGTCAGACCTATGCACCAGTCTCTAGACCTCCATAGCAAGTCTCCAGAACATTGCAGTATGCCTCTAGACCTCTGCTGCTAGATCTCAGCAAGTTGTGTCCACTTCTCTGCATTAAATCTCCAGGCTTCTGCAGCTAGTGGCTAGACCTCTACAGGTCACACTCAACACCCCTTCAACAGTTAAAAATGAGGTATTTTGTCATCATTGGTCCTAACGAACCCCCACTGTTTCATTTTAATTACTTACAATGGCTCATCAGAACGGTCTCCATCTTTGAATGTAATCAGACCCCCCTTAGAACAGTCACTCTTTATGGAAACACAGCTTGGTGCAGGGGATGTTTGTCTCTGCTGCTGGAAACTGAGAGAAACACAGAAATTGACTGAGCACACAAGACTTTCACTGGTTTTATCGAACAGTTATTTCATTACCATTAAAACATGTTGTGAAGGCACATGTTGGTTAAAATGCTTATTCAACGGAATGGAACTGAAGCCGAAGTGATTGTGAGGAGCAGGAAGACAGACAAAAGGTAGAGGTGCATCCCCTGTCTCCCATCCAGGGTAATAGGGAATGTACGCTCACTAACAAACAAGGCGAACAAACTCTTGCCCCAGTTCAGCGGACAGCTTGACTCCCAGGACTGCAGTGTATACCTGATGGAGACATTTCTGAAGTGGAAAATATCAAACTGTTCAGTGGTATTAACCAGCTTTTTGCACATTCAGGTGGACAGAGACAAACAGAGACTTGCTGTATTTGTTAACCCCTAAAAGGGAAACCCAGGACAAGTTGCTATGAAGATTAAAATTCAATTCTTTCAACATTTTTGTAACTATTAACATTATGGAGGCATACAGTACCCAAATAGAAGTCAGATAATGCCTTTGCTTGTTTTGTGTATGTTTACTTGGGGTACAGATGGCTGTGTCTTGAGGAGCAAGAGGTGTTTGTGTTCAAGCAATAATTTGGTTTGCGGGATGCCTTGTCTGTAGGTTGGCTGTTGATAATGGCCTCTGCCTCACATAACAGGGTCTGCAGGCCCTCCTCGTCAAGTGTTTGTAGTTTGCTCAGGATCTTCCCAACAGACTTGATCAACCTCTACCAGACCATTCCCCTCTTCACTGGCTCTGTCCAGGTCTGGCTCAGCTCCATCAGAGGCTCATCAGTTGTTTGAGAGGAGCACTTATAGCATGTAATAACATAGAGCACTGAGAAAGGAGTCCATGTCCAGTGAGGACACCACCTCTTAGTATACTGCATGGACTTCCAGGCATATAAAATAACACTTTACCTTTTCAGTGTACTTCTTCCACATTTTATTTTGAACAGACCCATGTAATGCAAATGATAATGTGAAATAGACTTTTTCACAAGGTAAGTTAGCTGTCTGTTGTTATCCTGCTGCTACATTTGAACCTCAACAGACATGGCACTTAGGTAGGATTATTCTTCCAGCCAAGTTTACATCATCGATCCTTGGTCCACAAGTGGACAGCACATGATTGTGACCACCATGACAGAGGTTCTCATGAATCTCTCAGAGGATCAGCTTTGTGACATGAAGAAAAATACTGCATAAGATCCTATAATGCATCTGTGACGTCTATCGATGATTACCTATACTCCTGCATGCTGTCATGACTGTAGTTTGGGCACATAGGAAGCAACAAAATGCTTTTTGAATGTTTCTGTCTACTTCTTACTTTAATGTAAAGTTGAGATGCATTTGTTATATCAACTGTACATCAACCAAGACTACATTACCTGTATTAAATATGTAATAGTAGCCTGATTATCAGTGTTGGGGAAACTACAGGTAGTTGAACTACATTTGCTACATTACTACACAACTACAATTTGCTGTAACGTGCTAGTAGTTAAATTACATTCATATTTTGTGCTGCGTCGAGTAATTTTACTACTTTTCGAGTCATTTTTTGTAGTTTAATTACTCAGTTTACAGTTTACTACAATTTTGACCAATAACATGAAATATTTTTTATTTAAAAAAGACCTATATAATATAAATTGTATTTTATTTTTCTTTGAAAAAAGGCATGAAACATGTCATAACATGCCAAGCCAACACTGCCTCTGATTGGCTTGCCCTGGCAGCACTCAAATGCTTCACAGAGTGGGCAGGTCTTTGTGCCAAGGAAGGCAGTACTCATATAGCACAAGCATGTCATGGACATTGGACAACCCCTACGCTACCCCCAATGTGCCCCCTGACGCACCAGCCCAAAAACGGCCATAATTGAACATGTAGATGTTGGATATAGATGCATCTACAGACACGACCTACGTGTTCACATGTGAGCCCTGCAAGCTGAGAACAACAATCATTTTGACTTTTTTCGACTTTTTCCTCTTGAGTTGAGAGGCATATTTCTTCTGGCATGTCAATTTTTTGTAGGCTTATTATATTTTGTTTCACACACACCATATGTTGATTTATTTAACACTGAGTGAAATGAGTATAATGAGTATAGTTGCTAGTAGTTTTACAAACAACATTTCTCCAGAGGTAGAAATGTGGTTTGTTCAAACTACTGCCAGGCTGAACTACATGTAGTTTTACAAGTTACACTTGCAAAGTAGTTTCGCCAACACTGCTGATTATTGAACTTTCAAAAAATGTTTAGCTTTATGTGTTATCATGACATTAAAGTGTAATGTGTAGTTGATTTTGAATTCGTCTGTCATGAGGGCGACTATCAGTCACATCTTTAATTCAGCAGCTTACTTTGCAGCAGAGACTTCTCGTCCTTTAAGATTGAGGCCAAGTTCATGTGACCCGCTACTCATGACAGAAACACGGCTGGGTTCAGGTCCAGGGGAGTCTGGTCTCTGATTGATTCTATAGAATATAGAGAGGAAAACCAGTTAATGTTTCACCACAGAAGCTGAGAAACCAGTAGATGTCAACAGGAAAAAAACAGTTTGATAGAGTTGATCTCCTGCAGAAAATGATCTGAACTGACAATACAATATAATTGGGTGGCAGGGTCAGCTGAATTAGCACAGGAGGCAATTTGAGACCCCTGCTTTGTACAGTTATTAATTTACAGAGGAGAGATGAAAATTTGATCTCTGAGAGCAAAGTCCAGTGTCACACTTCAATTGAGCTGTTTTATAGATCCATAACCTTATAATGAGTCTGTGAAAAACATTAACCAGAGTTAGAGGGAAGGAATATCATGAAGAGTAACAATTTCAAATATAATGTGAAGTGTTAATGTGGTACCTTTTCATGTTGGTGATAATCTGCAGCCACCTGGTGAGGGCAGACAGACAGACAGACAGACAGACAGACAGACACACACACACGCACACACGCATACACCGACAAACACAGACAGAGAAACAGCCAAACAGACACACACACAGAAAAGTTCTTCATTAGCCGTCAGTCTGATTTCATGAAATAAATTCTGTGAGCAGTGGGCTGTATTTACTGTGATATACTTTGTTCTGTAGAAGCCAACACGTGAACAAATCAAAGGAAAACTTGACAGACTGTGGTGAATCAAAGTTCACTTACTCAGTTTCTCCTTATGAGCTCCATCAGTCTCTAGCTGTCTAGATTAGGTCTGTGTATAAAACCAGTTTTCTGTTGATCTGCTGCTTCAGGATGAATAAATCCTCTTCATCAGTCCTCTTTTTTGCACGATGCAGTCAGTAAACCAGAGTAAACCATTCCGAACCTGCAGCTCAAAGATCAGTTTCTTTTTATGACTTTATATCATCAGTGTTAAATTTTAACCCACAGCATCTAAAACGTTTATTACACAAAGAATGAAAGAATTGGATGTAGGCATTTGCTGAATTTGTTGACAGCAACTCACAATCTGTCTGGGGGCTTTCTGTCCCTATCTCCCTGCTGTTGATGACTTGCTGATGTGGCTGTTTAAGCCTGTAGTATGTTGGTGCAAGATATACGTTATCAAAACAAAAATATTAATGTTACATTTACAATGATGACATTTTATTTTTTAAAGTTTTGTCAGTTTTACACTTTTGTTATCAAATTCCATTTTACTCTGATTAATGATTTCTGTTACAACTCACACTCACTCAAGTTGAATCTTAATTTTGAAACATGATGACAGAGATTTGACAGCAGTGTGTGGGGTGGCTGCAGCTCAGGATTTGAAAGCAAGCGAGTACAGTATTTGGAAGGTCGCTGGTTTGAATCCCTGGATCACCTGACAGCATGTCAAAGTATCATTGAGCAAGACAAGGAGCCCCAAAATGCTTCTGACCTTGCATAGCAGCCTCTGCCATCAGTTGAATGTTGAATCATTTCAGCTCAGAGGAACTCATTGGTTACGTCACTTAAGAAAATGCTGGGTCAGAGAAAATTATCTTCTATTCTTTTGAAAAATATCACACCAACACGTAAAACTGATGCATATATTTGATATCCTGTGGCAAGAAGATTTACACTTGTCAGTCACATCATTCAGAAATGTATGGGGAGAAAAATATAGAATAGTGATTTGGCATTATGTGTTCTGTGCATTTAATTTCTCATCTAATGAAGACCAAAAGCAAACATAACTGGTGTATCTATCTATCTATCTATCTATCTATCTATCTATCTATCTATCTATCTATCTATCTATCTATCTATCTATCTATCTATCTATCTATCTATCTATCTATCTATCTATCTATCTATCTTATCAGTTTCATCAACCCCCAGTGAATCCAACACCAGTGAATACAGCATCAGGTGGCGTAATTCTTCAGTTTCTGATTGGAACATTTTGTTTTGTACAATATAGTAAAACATTTGATGAATGAATTCAAAGAGCTTATCCTGAATTTCAGTCAAAGTACAAAACAAAAGCAAACGTCACTGGTGAATGAAAAGGTTTGTTGCTTATGTACTTACCAGATATTTCCTGTTTTAGGTTACAGGAAATAACTGGTAAGTTTCAACAGTGGTGATTTAAAACTGCTGCTTCTACTAAAACGTCTTGCAGTGATTATTCCGCCTTAGTTGAGGCTGATCTCTCTTTCCTCTATCATTTTATCAAATGATTTGTAGGGTGGCTTTGATGAAACCTACAGTATCGTCACCTATGAACGCATCACTGGTGAGCTGCTTTTCTCTTCCTGAACGTAGAGTCAACAGGATGATTCACCACTTGATGTTGCACTTTCAGCTAAAATGTTCAAATGTGGCCACAGTACACATGCAGTGTAACAGATGTATTTTATGAGATGGTTGTCATATTGTGAAAAACTTGTACCACATCAGCTTTACATGAGACAGAAACTGAGCATGTGCAACTTCTCTATTTTGATCATTCAAACATTTACACCTCAGTGACATCAGTTGTGTGTTTGTTTCCTCTCAGAGTGACATCAGCAGCAGAGAAGTCAGCCACAGCAGCCCTGAGAGATTCAGTGTACAGCACTTGTACTGTTTTCTTTTTCTGTAGTGAACAGAAGTTAATGTGTAACACAAATGTTTTTCCTACAGTTATTTTGCTTTGCTCTCTTATGTATCAGTTAATTGATATTTGCATTATTTACATCTTTATCTCATAGAGCAGACATTAGAATAGTTTAATTTAGTTTAATTGAACTCTATTGTACTGATAAAAACAGAAGTTCATCCTGAATATAACATGTATTACTGCTTGTGTTGCAATGCTGTAAATGATTTAAAAAAAAAAAATAGAAATTATAAACTACTAATAAAAGTGGATTTATGCACATATTTGAAGTTGAGGTTCATGTTTATTTACAGATGAGGAGTGACTCACACATGTACACAAATTAAGATAACCAACCATAATGATACAATAGAAATGGAAACCCATCAGGAACTACATAATGTGATGAACTCTGCCTTGGATGTTAAGGATGGTTGAGATTGGTGGAGTAATATGAGAGATTGTGAAGTGAACTTTGCTGAGTTTTCAGTTGTCCAACAAAAGAAGGGGACAGTAAAGTGACGGAATTACTGGTGGGAAGTTGTAGCTGAGCTTTTCTTTACCCACAGCCTGACAGTAGATCAAGTTAATCAGCCTTACAGCATTCATTAAGACCACGTTTTATCAATTAGATTGAGGAGCACAATGTGTTGTCATAACTGCATGTTTACTCAGAGCTCTATTTGTGAGAAAAAGACATTTAATCATAGTTGTCAGTCTGTCTATCTGATAAAACACAGGTTACATTAGGTTCTTCACAAAGGATGTCATATGTGTTTCTGTGGCCTGTCTATTAATATGTGACTTCTGATGCTAGCGGTGGTTTGCTCTGAGAGCGAGTACAGAGTGCGGTCAGCAGCACAGACACATGTATCTTCTTCAGAGGACTCCGGACGGTCTTATCATTTATCTTCAACATGTCTGGACACCTGTTTTTTCTCCTCATGTGTAAGTTAAACCTCTTCTACATTAAACATTCTGAACATGACAATGTTTAATGTGTTGTTGTTGCTCTGTGTTGTTTATTTCTAAACTTGTAGAACTGTAGAGGCCAAAGCTAATTTCCTCATTGGGTCAAAGAAGTATATGTCGATCAAAACCTTTATCTCTGATTGTCAGAAATATTCCATTTGTGGAGTTTCAGTCTTTTTCTTATCAATATAAATAGATTTTTAAACTCACTGTATTCCAACAGATTCCTTTCATGCGATTCAAGCACAAGGTCAGTTGATTTGTTATCTTTCATGTCACAATGTTCTGTTAAAACAGGAAGTTCATGTTAGTCTGTATTTAACTTGAATATATTTTTCCAAAGTTTGGTTATTCAATATATTTTCCATTTACTTCTTGATAAATCACAAACCCTGAATTGGAATATTAACATATTAGTGCAGCAGTTAGGTATTTGACAAATTGTATGTGCATGTCTACATTTTCAGCTCTTCTTCCACCGGAACTGACAGTGAATCGACTGGAGATCACAGAGACAGACTCAGTCACACTGAAGTGTCAGGCTCCATCATCTGTTTCTGTGTCTGAATGTGGTTTCCTCACTTTAAGTGGAGGAACTGTCAGAGGCTCCAACTGTATAAGGACACTGACGGCAATAGAACTGCTGAAGATGTCACATCAAAGTGCCCCTGTTGAGGTCAAAGTCAGATGTTATTACACTGTAAAGCTTGGACAGAAAAAGTCTCCAGACAGTAACTCACCCTCCATCAACATAAAACGTGAGTACACGCAACTGATTTTTTAGATATCTTTCTACAGTACGTGTTATGGTTGAGGATATAATTGAGGACCCAGACACAGATCACAAGATGGGGGGAAACAAAAGACGAGCTTTATTTTTCCCCAAAAAGCTGAGAAATACAAAAACCAGAAGAACAAACAAGAAAACCAAAATAGTCAAGAACTAAACAAAGCAGCTTCTAAAGCTAAAGCAAAGTTCAAATGAAAATACAAAAATAAGAAATCCAAAACCTAGAAACAGAAGACAGGAGACACGGGAGGAAGCAACACAGGGTGGCTGGAGAAGTACATCACACAAAACAGACTGACAAACACAAGAGGGAAGACAAAGACTATACACAGACACACTGGTGACAAGACAAGGAACAGGTGAGGTGAGAGGGGAGGGAAGAGCACAGGTGAGTGGAGCCTGGCTGACGAGCAGAATACAGGTCAGCCTAAGACAACGCAGACAGACGGAGACAAACGTGCAACAAGAATGAAGGAGAAAACAGAGGGAAGAACACAGAGGAGACACTGAAAGGACAGAAGTGACACAAGAGGGCATGGAATCAAAACACAAGACACAAGATACAGAATCATGACAGTATGAGCTCTAGCAACAAAGTGTCTCAGGTCATCAGAGAAAATGTCATATGATTTTCAATGGCTGTCCTCTGCCACTGTAATTTGTCATTAGAAATGTTTTGGAAGTAATTAAAAATGTTCATAATTGAATCCTCAGCCTCCAGCATCCTCCACAGTTCTGAATTTATCATCAGATGTATTTGAAATAAATGCAATTTTCATTAATGGAATCCAACATATACCTGCATTTTCAGGATCTCTTCCACCTAAACTGACAGTGAATCCATCGGTGATCACAGAGACAGACTCAGTCACGCTCAACTGTCAGACTCCTCCATCTGTGTCTCAGTGCCAATTCTTTACTTTAAGTGGACACACTGTCAGAGAATTCTCATGTCTGAAGACGCTGACAGGAACTGAGCTGCTGAAGATGTCAAGTCAAAATTCATCTGCTGAAGTTAAAGTCAAATGCTTTTATATCGTAAAGCTTGGAAAGAAAATGTCTCAGTCTCTGGAGAGTGAAACAGCCTCCGTCACCTTCAAAACTCAAAGTAAGTGACTGTTTCTACTGATATTATTGTGTCATGTTACAAACTGGTGCAATATTTCATGTGTGAACTTGTTTTAATTGTTTACAAACCATAATTAGAGAGAAACACTGATTTAACAACCTACTGTTCCATTTAAAAATGGAATTAAAATGTTGGAACATTTATTACTCTGATTAATGATAAATGATTAAACTTTATCGGAATTACAAATTAAAGAGTCACTTCAGATGACACACAGAATTATTTTATTTGTTAAACCTGTTTGTTGCATTTTATAATAGTATGATTTCTTTAAATGTCAGCAATGTTTGAAAGAGTTGTGTTGAAGTTTACATGAGAGAAGAATCCCACATAATTCCATCTATTTATTGATCTCTTTTATAGATGAAAAAGCACAACTGAGTCTTCAATACTTTCCTGGTGAACAAATCCTCTTTACTTGTTCTCTGCCTGGATCTGCTAATGACAATACAAAATGTAACCTGTACTTTGGAGAAGCATCGCATCCAGTTTTCACAACAACCATCTGGAGTAAAAGAACAAAAGACAATCAGTGGTTCTGTCAGTTTACTGTCACAACTGATTATTTACTGATTTACGTAAATTTACATTCAGTTCAACAAAGTTATGCCCGCTGTGATTACAGTTTGGGAAGAGGACCGAACTCTCTGTCTCCTCGTAGTGATCGACGCAATTTGACTGGTAAGTCACAGAAATATTAAAACGTTTGCTACAATGACTTTAATTTTTGTGACAAAATACATCAAATGATACTGAAAATGTATTAAGCATATAAGTATATGAGACTTACAGTATATTATAATGATGATAGCACATATGAGTCTTAAATTTAATGTGAAAAGTTGAACTGTGCAACATCTCCATAAACAGTTGTTTTACTTGAAACAATTGAAAAATAGAATTATTATTAGTTTTTGAATTATGAAAATCATGCCGACTTTTTTTTAATCATTACTTTTTACATAAAATGTGCTTTAGGGGACAGCAGCCATTTTGAAAAGATATGCACAGGCACGTTAGCAAGGCCAAACACCCCACACGTGGTGTAATTTTAAAGCTCCAATTGTCCTTGTTAAGGAACAACAGGACTTAATAGAGTGACATGTATAGTACGAGAGATGTTAGCAAAAACATTATGTCCACTACAGTGGACAAAAATTAATTAATGGGTTTCAGGAGGATATACAATTATTCATTTGTACACATAGGATATGTTTCATCAATAATCCATGTTCCCTTACTGTAGATATTGTGGAGAAAGAGTCGAGCGTGATCCAGATAACACCAACATTAAGAATGACCACAGGTAGGACATTTCATAAGTTGATGTAAAAGTCCAGAACATTACAGAACATCTGTCTTTTTCTTATTCTCCAGGTCAGACTGGTGCTTACCCACCCATTAAAGCAGCATCAAGTAATAACAGAATAGATATTTTAAGTGGGTTTATTTTTTCCAGATGTTTCAGTGTATTCAGTATGTTGAAATGTACTTGTGTCGGTCCATCAGGTTGGCCTGTTGAGCCAAGTCATACTGGTGGATCCGTCTCTACTTCCCCACCACCAGCTAATCCAGTACCCGTGTATCCAACACCAGTGAATCCAGCACCAGTGAATCCAGCACCAGTGAATCCAGCACCAGTGAATCCAGCACCCGTGTATCCAACACCAGTGTATCCAACACCAGTGAATCCAGCACCAGTGAATCCAGCACCAGTGAATCCAGCACCAGTGTATCCAACACCAGTGTATCCAGCACCAGTGTATCCATCACCAGTGTATCCAACACCAGTGAATCCAGCACCAGTGTATCCAACACCAGAGTATCCAGCACCAGTGAATCCATCACCAGTGTATCCAACACCAGTGAATCCAGCACCAGTGTATCCAACATCAGTGAATCCAGCATCAGGTGGTGTAATTATTCAGTTTCTTATTGATTCAAATTGATTGATTACAACACTTTGATTCGTACAATAAAAAAAATTATTCTAATTGTCAGTCAAGTACAAACCTATGTGATGGTGGCTGTTACTGATAGCGTGTGATGGATATAGAGTTGCTTATGTGTATGGGAAGTTAGACTTCCTGTTCCCGTCACACATTGCTGAAGTAAAGTTTAAAGCAGCACAAGACAGCAACACCTTGCCTAATATTTGTACTCCAGGTACAAAGGAGGACAGTATGTACTTTTAATGTTAACATGTTTTTTGTGCCTTCAATAAATAGATATCAGTATGAAACATATGAATCCAGACTCTGGTGATGAAATGACAGAGAGTTATTTCTTTTTCATATATTAGTTATGCACTGGTTCTTCTGGCTGAAATACTCTATTCATGTGTATTACATGTTAGCTTTTTGTTGAAGTTGTGCAGAGAAAACTGACACTTGCTTCTGTTGTTTCAAAGCAGGAGGGTGGATATTGAAGTTTGCAGCAGTCGCGGCTGGTTGTGGAGTCACTGTGGGCGTAGTCTTGCTCATTTCTGCGATTTGCTATAACCGAAAAAGAACCGGTGAGAACTATGACTAATAAATTCAAAATCTATTTTTATCTGCGTGTTCACACAAACTGTTGTGTAGGATTTCATGCAAAAAATCTAAAAGCCTTTTAACACTATGCCTGATAATTAACTGTATGTAAACTGCATTTTCACAATCGTCTTTCAAGTTGCATCTTGAGATTAACCCAGTTTGAGCTTCAACAACTACTGAAAAGATACTTAGGATTAATTGAATTAAATTATTATTAAATTAACGATGCTTAAGCACAGTATAGCATAAGGGGAACAGGCTGGTGAAAGAAGCTGTGGTAGTGACGTTCTTCATTTAGGTTAGGATGGGCCAAACAGTCATTCTATAAACATATTTTAGCTTGGATCTTAAAAGTTATTTGCATTTGTAAGGAACTTTGAAGCAGCGTCACATTGTTTTCAGTTGAACAAAGTTCATGCTCACAGCTACTAAAATAACTAACACCTGCATAGAACAATACACAGAACCTGCGTCTTTAACGGAAAGTAAACCACACGAGTGGTCAACCACCACTGCACTGAGATACAAACCACCTTCTTCGCTTGTGTCTATCACTCCTTTTCACACGTGAAAAACATACTGTGTGGGAACAGATGGTGTGTTGAGATGTACTTGTGTTGTTCCATCAGGCTGGTCTGCTGTTAGGTCACATCATACTGGTGGTTGGTCCTCTAATACCCAGTCAACACCAGTCAAACCAGCATCAGGTAATGAATCAAAGATTTGCACTTGCAATTTTCACCACATAAATGATGACACAATTTAATAAAAAAAATACTTAATATGTTTATGGGAAGTTATTATCCTGAATGTAAACATTGAAGTGATGGTTGTTGATTGGTTACTCTGATAGCGTGCGATGGATATGAAGATGCTTATTCCTTTTTTTTAAGTTAAATATCCAGTTGTGTAAATGATGTCTCACATTTTTCATCAATAGTTGTTAAGCAGCACATAATAGTACTAGTTTATTTGCTTAAAGATTGATTTAAATGTCTAACTCTACCCAAGAGACATTATTCAGATTCATCTCTACAGATGTTGCTATTAAACTCAATTCATGGGGAAGTATGTAATGTGTGTGTCTTTCTCAGCAGCAGGCTGTGAGGAAGTGAAAATAACGGAGCCTCGGCATGAGAATGTAAGTCTGACACGTGCGACAATATTAAAGGGACACTATGTAGTTTTGAAGAATAAATTATAAAAACATAAAATATAACACATA